>JAPYZI010003620.1:0-16980 GCA_030523105.1 Ophioninae sp. A BG-2022a | reverse complement strand
TGATCAAAGAATAGCGAAAAAAAAAGAAAGAGAACCGAAGAAAAGCAAAGATTTCGAGAAGGGAGGGACGCGCGAAACGGCGATCGCGGAAGGAACGGTCGCGTTTAGTTCGGTAATTGAAAAGCCGCGACGGCTCGTCGTCGATTCGCGCGACTCGACGTCCGGGAGGAGCGGAAACCGGCGAAGAAGCGATCGTCGTCCGCCGAGAACTTCCGAGTAGCCGGGTTCTCGTCCCCGCGCGGGTGAGAGGCATCGAGGTTCGCGACGATCGCGACGATCGAGGACATTGATCCGTCGTCGACGAGAGACGAACACGTCCGGGTGTCCTCGAGAGCTCCGCGCCCGGGACGGCGAACCCACCGTCCCGGGTGAACGGAAACCGCTGCCCACCGTATATGTGTGTCGTCCAATATTTTCACGTTCCGCTCCTACTACACCGCACCGCAGGCGTTCGCCTGGTTTAGCGACCTCCTGGTGGAGCACGCCGAGATCTTCTGGTCCCTCTTCGCCGTCGACATGGACAAAGTCCTCTCCGAACAGCCCCCCGACACCTGGGACAGTTTTCCGCTTTTTCAAATCCTCAACGATTATCTCAGGCTGGACGGTGAGCCCTTTTATTTTCCATTCGATTCGCCCCGCCGATCCGATCCTCGTCCGATCGTCGTCGATCTTGGTCTCTCCTCGTTAATTCTTGCGACGTTGTTCGATCGTTGCGGGGCCCGTCGCGACTCCCGCGCGTTATTATTATCGTCGTCTCGTTAGATTTTTCTTCCCTCTCTGCCTTTCGATGCGAAAGTTTTTCGTACGCGCGTTGTCCGATATTCCTCCGACGAACGTTACGATCGTCGTTATCGATCGATCGATCGATCGATCGCGCCCGTTACCGTCGCGTCTCGTTCCGATTCGGACGGGAAGAAACAAGCGAGGGAGCGAGGGGGCAAACAAATTCACGACTCGTTAAAAACGCTCTCGCCGTTCTGTTGCCGTTTGTTTGTTTGGGTTCGTTCGGTGTTCGGTTCGGACCCAGACAACTTGAAGAACGGAAGGTTTCATCAACACCTGAGGGACACGTTCGCGCCTCTGGTGGTGCGTTACGTCGACCTCATGGAAACGTCGATCGCTCAATCGATTCACAAGGGCTTCGAGAAGGAACGCTGGGAGATCAAGGGCCACGGTTGCGCGACCTCCGAGGATCTCTTCTGGAAATTGGACGCTCTCCAGTCCTTTATCGGCGGATTGCACTGGCCCGATCAGGAGTTTCGGTCCCACCTCGAGCAACGATTGAAACTGATGGCTTGCGACATGATCGAGTCGTGCATACAACGCACCGACGCCGCCTTCCAGCAATGGCTCAAAAAGGGCGTTACCTTTATCTCGACCGATTACATCATACCCTCCGAAATGTGCGCCATGGTTAACGTTATATTGGACGCCAAGAATCAGAGCTTTAAACTGTGCGCGGTCGATGGTGTCGACGTGGTGAGTCGCGTTCCACGTACATTTGATACTATCTTGATTCGCGTTTCGGACCTAAAAGAGTTCGCGAAACGGTCGAACGCTAAATTTCGAATTTTTCTTCGTTCTTTCATTTGTCCGTGTCTTTGTTTCGAGGAAAGGGAAAAAAATGTTTTTTTTTACCGGAGCAACGAGAATTAAACTTGCAGTCATTTTGGAAATAAAATTCAATCGTTCGGGCAAGATTTCATTTTTCGAGAGGGAATCGCTTTTTTTTCTTCGTTTGTTTCAATAGGGAACGGGAGTGAGAGCGGAACGGGGGGGGGGGGGGGGATAAAAAATTCGTGCATCCGCACAA
Source organism: Ophioninae sp. A BG-2022a (assembly GCA_030523105.1). Lineage (NCBI taxonomy): Eukaryota > Metazoa > Arthropoda > Insecta > Hymenoptera > Ichneumonidae > Ophioninae sp. A BG-2022a. Next base: position 15,167 of record JAPYZI010003620.1, on the reverse strand, counting down.
AGATACGGTCGAATCTTTTTCGATTTTTTACAGCATCAGTACCACGCGAAGATCGACGACCTCATCGACAAAACGTCGACGGGCATGAGCCAAGGCACGATCAATAAGCTCGTCGCCGTGCTGGAAGCGACCCTCTCGAAGTTGTCTCGATACGACGAGGGTTCGTTCATCGGTTCGATTCTCTGTTTCACGGTAGGGTGGAGAACGAAAAACAAAAAAAAAAGTTTCAATTGTGCCGGACGTTTTAAAAATTTGTTTAAACGACAAAATAGTTTTCGATCGATTTATATATTTATCGGGAATATCGACGTTCGATCGGCAAAAGAGAAGAGTCGTTGACGAACGTTCCTTAAAAATTGGTTTTCAGAAAGTGTCAGGGAGCGGGAAGGAAATGGGTCAGGCCTACGTCAACTTCACGAGGAATTGCATGGATCAGATTCGTAGCAAGGTCATCGACGACATGTGGATACTCAACTTTTCCGAGGTAATTCGACGAACGCCCAAAATTTCCAAAAACGTTGTTCGAGCGATAGCGTTCGATTAGAAAAAGTAATAACGAATCGTCGAAACGAAAATAAAAATGACAAGCGCGGCGACAAAATTGGGCCTGTAATCGAGTTTTTCGTATTTCCGCAGCAATGGTACACCCTGCAGATACAAATGCTCTGCAACTGGCTGGCCGATCGATTGGAGCACAGTCTGCATCTCTACCAGTGTACCTGTCTCGCTCAGGTCGTCAAGAAGATTTACTCGGACTTTGAGTTACAGGGTGTCATGGAGGACAAATTAAACTCTCAGACATATCAAACGATCTCGCAGAGAATGCAGACGGAAGAAGCAACTTGTGCCTTAACCATGAGCGCTCAGAACGAGGAGTAAGTTCGTTCGTTGTTACGGGTCGTTGTTCGCGCTTCGCGATCCCGCTCCGTTTTTAAAAAAAACTTTGTCAACCCGGATGTTTCGCGTTAGAGCCGAAGCGATCGAAAAATCTATGAACATTTACGTTTTTTCACTAACTTTTATCGAGTCGTTCGATCGTTTTGTATTTTCAAAACGAACGTTTCGGTATAAAATTCATTAATTAAATTAATCAAAATTGACTCGATCGCTCGATTGAAATTCAATTTACTTACAAAATTATAACGTTCAACGACCAATTATTTTTATTTATCTCGCGGGGTTGAACAGTACGATGAAAAAAAAAGTCAAAACGACAAGGGTCGAAAGAACGAACGGCAGGACTCGAAAGAGCCAGGTTTACGAACGTGAAAAATGCGCGTGAAAAAAGGATAACGAGGTGAAACGCGGTTGCGAACAGGGGACTCTCGGAGAACGGTAACGACGACGAGGTCGAGAGGCCGAAGACGAAGGTGACGATCGTCGAGTCGGGTGGTGAGGATGGCAATTCATTGACGAACATCACCAACGTGACGTCCAACGTGGTGGGCAAGGTCGGGAGTATGTTCGGCAAGGGGATCGGTGGCCTCTCCGCCAAGTTCGGCGGGGGGAGTTGGTTCTAGTCGTCCGAGGATACAACGAAGGTAGCTCGACGCGCCCCGGCGAGCTGACGCGTGACTCGATCGTTTCGAAGACGACGACGACGACGACGACAACGAACGCCCGATCGCCCGATCGCCCGATCGCCCGATCGCCCGATGATACGGGATCGCCGCGAAACGACGCGCCGAAACCCGCGCCTCGAAACGAGCCGAATCGGAGGAAATCGAAAAAACAAACGCGAAAAAAGGAAGAAACGAGAGTCCGACTAAAAAAATTGAAGAAACGGCCCGACGCGAATAACGAAAGAAGAAAACGACGAAGATAAGCAACGGGTTACAATAATAATAACAGCGACAGAGTAGGAAGGAAACAAAGGAAATCTAGAAAACAACCGAAACAAAAAGAAAGAGTGACTAAATATGAAGAAAACAAACGCCTCGATTTGCCTAGGACCCTCTCGTTCACTCGTCACCAATAATTACCACCTAATCGATTAACAAACGTCAGACGCAACGACTCTTTTTCCTACGAAATTGACGATCGGGCCGAAACGCTCGGATCCTTCGGATTAATAGCTCGAAATACAGATAATACAATTAACGAACGAACGAAGCATGATAATAGCGCGACGTTCAAACAAGACGAATACGGTGAACCGCTGCGAGACGGGTCGAAAGTAATCGCGGAGGAATCCGTTGGATCCGGACGTGTTTCGTTAACTTTCCGCGAAACGGAGAGAGGGAGAGAGAGAGAGAGAGAGTATCGTCGATCGAGCGGATCGATCGATCATCGACGGGTCGCGAATCACGAGACGCCGAAAAATAAATAAAAGTAAAGTCGTAAACTCGGCCACGGGTAACACGGAATTTATCGAATAAGGAAACTCTAGAGCAGGTTAATATAAGCGAAGATAAGCGGAAGGGGATGAAAAAAAAAGAAGAAACAAAACATATTTAGTCATACATGTGTGAAAAAGCCAAAGAACGAAACATTGATTAATCGAAATGTAGGAAGGAAAGAGAAGGACGGCATCCGTGACGTCACGTTCGATACGAAGCTTCGGAGCGATTAAGAACCCACGATATATCGAATATGTCGAAACGATACGGAGAGCCTTTGAGAACCATGGATTGTTCAATTTTCATGATTATTTATTATTCTTCGGTATTACTTATATATATGTTCTATTTATTCATTTTCGTTTCATCGGAGTAAAGCGAACGAGCCGGTTATCGCGCGAACGCAGGAGCAACCAAAGACGCGCCGCGATTCTTTTCTCACTTTTGGATAATTCCGTTTTTTGGCATTAATTCCCTTTTGGTTGGGTGCACGAAAATTAAAAAATGTTCCAACGAACGAGGGATCGTTGATGAAAAGCGAGGCGGAAAAAAAACGATCCGGTCAAGCCGAACACGAAAGAAGCAAAGACGGACATTCGAGAGACAGGAATAAACGAGCCGATAGCGAAAATGTTTTTTGTAAATAAGATTTAGCGGAAACGTTAAACGGGAATGAGAGAGAGAGAGAGAGAGAGAGAGAGATAGAAACAAAACAACAAAAAAACATAACTTTTTATAAAATATAAATTGCGCGAGTCAGTGCCGCCGACGACGAACCGTACGTGGCTCTTGGATGTACTTCGCTTCTTCGCCGATCTCGATTTCCCGCTATCTCGAACCATGCTTTTCGCGACTAACCAAAAAAAAAACAAAGAAAAAAGAGCGGTGGTTCGTTTTCTCAAATTGGTCGTACGAACGGGCAATTATTTTTAACATTCTCTCCGAGCTTTTCTTCGTAGCGATTAACAATTTCTTCAATACTCTCGAACGCAAACAAAAAAAAAACAAAAGAAAAGCGCTCGACTTTCGTTTTTCCAATTTCCGTCCGCTTTCCTTTTCAACCGAAAGACACGAACGAACGATATCGAAACAGTGCACAGCGGGCTAAGAATTTAACAAAGACGGTAAAACGATTAAATAAATATAAAGAAAGAAAAAAACATACGAAAAGTACTAACGAGAAACACGTGTGAAAAAGCGCGGGACTCCGGGTTACGAGTGAATTATGAATTATTACGTATTAATATTTAGGCGTGCAGGACGCGATTCGTAATGAAACAGAAACAGAGGGAGAGAGAGCGCGAGAATATAGAGAGACGAATATTGGCCTCATTTGCGCGGAACGCAATTTTTCAAAAGCTTCAATCGCGTCGAAAACAGAAACGCGTGGTAAAACGGAACGAGGAAATTTCAGCGAAAAGAGAGAGAGAGAGGGAGAGGAGGGGCGAGAGTCGAAAAGGCGGAGATTCTCGTCTCGGTCTCGTCGTCCAAGGGGAGAAGCGTTCGAAAACTGGAACGCGACGAATCCTCTATTCGATAATATCTTTAGCAAACAAAAAAAAACAAGAAAAAAAAACAAACGAAGGGTGAAACAAAAAAGAATAAAAGAAAAACCTGTACAAAGTTTTAGACTGACCGTAAGTGAAATTGGCCTTGCATCGAAGCACCGAAGCAATTTTCTTTTAGACTCTAATTATTACTTCGGCAATGCGCGTACGTATCAAACGCGAAGAAGACAAAAAAAAGAAGAAAACGATTGAAAATTGGAGGGGAAAAAAAACTAGAAAAAATATTGAAAGGCTATTGAGGAATGAACGAGCAACCGAACCGAAAGGGAACGAACGCGGGGCAAACATTCGAAACGAAAATAATGTATTCGCGCTCGAACGAGAACGAATAAAAAAAAAAAAAAAGGGTATCCGCGAAACAAAGTGACCTAACAATATCAAAACTCACGAGGGACGAAAATTGTAAATTCGGAAAAGCAGAGGGACAAAGAACGAGGCGATAAAGAAAGAAGAAGAAACGAGAAAACGGAAAAAATAACGAAACAATGAATTCTACGTAGGGTCGTTACGATTATCACAATGATTATTGCTATATACTTACTGTACGATCGAAAGCTGTTATTGAACTGTAAACACAAAATAGAGGGTGAACTTAGAGAGAACTTTTAGAACGATTTAACGCTCGTTGCGAACGAAAATAACTCTTCTCGCTCGACTATTACAATTCCTTGCACTTCTCGAACTCGAAGCTTCGATTTATTCCTCTTCTTGTTCTCTCACTATTGCGTTAACCGTCGTCACCGTCGGACGGGGTGAACAAAGTTTTTAAGGAAGCCAGGCGGCCGGGGGGGGGGGGTGGGGGGGTTTGGCGAAGAATGAATAAAAAATGTAAAAAAAGGGCAAAAATACAGGCCGGGATGGAAAAGAGAGTTGGAAACCGGGGATGACGAATAAACGATGCTGAAACCAAAACCATGATAATAATAACAATAATAACGAAGAAACAATATCTCGCCTCTTAGGAGAGACGCGCGCGGCGATAAGATTATTCCTAGGAAGGTGTTCTTCGGTACATTCGACTTTTACTCAACTGTTGTTCTCTCGTTAATAAAAAAAGACGTGTGAAAAATGAAAAAAAAACGTAAAGGGTGATGACACGCGCCAAGAGAATTTATCGATGCCTGGTGTCGGGTGTGTACGAAGATATTTTAGGGGAGAATCTAAAAACGACGATGGAAGATGCGTCGGATCGACCGAGGTGCCTCGTCTTTTGCATTGTGGGAAACTTTGATGATTCTTCGTCGATCCAATTTTTTTATCGTCGGTGAGCTTTCAATGAAGAATTGTATTTTTTGTTTGATCGAATTTTACGGGATTTCTCCGTGTAGATTTTGTAACGAGTTATTGTTATTGATTCCGGGGAAAGTGTAACGTTGGCTTTATTTCCGCTTTATTTTAGAATCGAGTTTCTTTCCTGGGAAAAAACGTCCACGTTTGATTCCCGATTGGATCGTTCTTTCAAAAGTGTCGTTGTTCAAAAATTCAACGATCCATTAACCGTGCTAATCGTTGCGTTCGATTTCTCAAATACAAATTTATGAAAAAAGCAACGAAGAAGAACGATCGTTGAAGAATCCTCTGAAAAGTCCGTGCGCGTAAAGACACCGCCTTCTCGTACGACGAAGGTTTAGCGCGCGGCTTGCGTTTTTTTTTCTTGACGAAAAAAATTGATCGATTTCACGCGACTCGACAGCAACGCGCGTATCGTCGTCATCAGCTCGAACTCGCGTTTCGGGTGCGCGTCGCTCTCTCTCATTCGCGCGATCCAGTCTCTAGTAAGAAAAAAAAAAAGAAAAGTGGAATCGTCTCTCACCGCACCTCGCGATAAAATCATACGCCGGTTTCTTCCGATCACCCGTGTACGCGCGACTCAACCGTTGTTGCGCCGTTTTCCTCCTTCGTTAGTAAATTTGTTGTTTTCTTCGCTTTTTCTCGAACGCCCAACGATCCAGAAGAGAAGCGAAGAAAAAAATTAGGGACGAAAGGCTTTCGTCGCGCGGCGCGAAAAAGTGTGTCCGTGCGGAACGAGAGAGTGTCGCGAGGATGTAAAAGCGCGAGCGAGTATGGCGCGTCGTACGTATCTGTACATAATAAACGAAAAGAAGAAAAAATAACGAGCGAAAAAGAGCATTTTCCAAAGCCGACGATTCGCGCGTGTCACGACTCGGCCGGCCAAATCTTTTGGCGCCATCTTTACTCGAGCTTCCGGCATCTCGGAAACGAGCGAACATCGACGGGAACAATTTTCGTGACGCGAGCACCGTCATTTTCACGCGCCGTAGAAAAACCGTACAGTCCGAATTAACGCGGCCACCTTTCGGCTTCTCACGATCGGACCTCCGGCTGCGAGTCGTTCCACTCCTGACGGAGAAACTTGGTTCTCGTTTTGAGGCATCGTTCTCTCTGTGGAATTGCACCCGTGGGTTTGCGGTGTTGTCTTCGCGGTTTCGAGAAATCGCGCTTCCGGTTTTCACCGGAATACCGGAGCCGTGCGGAAACCCGTTTGTCCGAACGTTATCCGCGAAATCGTATTTCCGGTGTCTCCTTGTCGTATTTTCGATTTCGAATCGGCGAATGAAGACCGCGAAGGTAACGTTTTGAAAAAATGGGCGTTAAGATTAGAAACGTTTACCAATAAAAAAAAGATCGTGCACCGTCGTGTCGCGATCTTATCTCCGTAAGAGATCGCGTTCGGTAGCGTTCCGTCGGGTGAAACGATAATTATGAGAAACATTTTGTGCCCGATCCGTCGACTCTTTTGCGCAAGCTTTTGATTTCTTTCGAGAGTTACCGAACGGTACAACGAACAGTGGGGAAAAAGAGCGAGCGAGCGATCGGTTCAACGGTCGCGTAACCGAGACGTTAATAAACCTTCGCAAAAGCAACGCGAAATCCGCGTGTACCGCGTTTACACTGATCCACTCGACGAGACCTTGGCTCTGTTCGAGGCGCGCAGGCGCGGCAACGGATTCGCCGCGCACGCGCGTACCTCCGAGTTGGTAGCGCTCCAACAGCAGCGGTTACGGGAAGAGGACAAAAAATGGGAAATCAGTGCTGACTCGCGGCTCGACGAGAATCGCAATCGGAGAGCCCCCGGGAGGCGAGAACGCACGAGGATTTATTTCCCGCGAGTGCCACGCGCGTTTCGTTCCCCGAGCGAATCCTCGTCGTATTTCCCGGTGTTAATCGTCAGAGCGGATCCTCGTTGAGCTCGAGGAAGTAGCGCGATCATGCTTACGGTGAATATTATCAGCGACGATCGAATCTTCACGGACGAAACAAAAATATGCAAATTTTTCGAACGGCCACGAGCTCGTACGTGGCTCGTGGCGTATTATTATCATTATCGGGTATCGCGCGAAGTGCAGCTTTTATTGTCTCGCTGATTGCTCGATAATCGGAAATTGTTGCGATTCCGCGTCGTTTTTTTTTTTTTTGTTCTTCGTTTTCTTCGACCCTCACGGTTGTATCTCTGCTTGCAGTCCGTGGCGAGAAGAGTCGTTCGACGCTCATTTTCCACCTCGAAATTGGCGGCTGCACAGCAGGTAAAAAGCTCCGGGCGCACCGTGTTTCAATTTTACGCGTTCCACTTTTTCGCTCGATCTAACCTATCCGAAAACTTTTTCGATTGCAAATTTGGCGCTACTTTTCTCCCGATCGTGTCGCTCCGTTTCGATTATTCAATGCTCGCCGTAATCCTTCGAGAACAATCCCGGAAAAGTTTCTTCGACGCTCGAAGAGTTTTCGCGTAATGATTAGCTAATGCTCACGGGTTGAAGGGCGTCAAAGGTCACACGATATGCAACCAGTTAATCCGTGACCCCCGTCCCCTTGATTCCTTTCCCGATTTTTCCGTTTTTTTCTTCTTGAGCTATTTACGCGCGTTCCCGTAACCACGCGCAGATGACCGTACGAGATGCGCTCAATTCGGCTCTTGACGAGGAAATGGAAAGGGACGAGAGAGTCTTCATCTTGGGGGAGGAAGTCGCCCTCTACGACGGCGCCTACAAAGTGTCCAGGGGCCTTTGGAAAAAGTATGGAGAAAAGAGAGTCGTGGACACTCCTATCACCGAGGCTGGTTTCACCGGCATGGCTGTGGGAGCCGCGATGGTAAGTTCGCGCGACGGATCCGACCGATCCGAAGCCGACGCGATCTCGAAAATCGACTCGTGGCGTCCCGCTCGTTACGACGCGTCCCTAGGGAAAAACTCATCGGAATTGAAGCCGTCGAAACGGTACCGCGGCTGGAAAGCTTTCTCCCACGAGTATAACCGTCGCTCTGAGATCGGCCCAACTGTGAAAAAGGTTTAGATACGCCTCGAGAGACGCGTCGCAGAAATGTACTCGTACGGCGAATGAATTTCGACATTTTATGTTTCACTAAATACAAGAAAATTTAACAACCCACTAAACTTTGTAGGGGTGGTTCGTTTGACGAAAAAGGAAAGTGCATAAAAGATGAGCGGTTATGAATTCACGATGCCCGATCGACGGCGAACGGTATCATTGGCGCTCTTGCAAATTTACTGATAAGGACGCGTATTCTAATAGCGCGAAAAGGTACAGTCCGTTTTGAGGAAATCGTTTACCGGAGGACTAAGAAATTATCCGATAAGAGGAATAGAAAAGAAAACTCGTGCGGTACACGATACGAACCGTAATTGTTTATTATTAACAAGTGGTTCATTATTCGCGACGATTAACGATCCGGCATCTCCGGGAACAAAGTTTTCTCCAATTTCATGAGATAATCTGGAACAGGGTCGTACAAAAGTTGCGCAAGAGCGAATAAATCTCGATACGTACTCGCGACCGGTTTGGACGACAGGGACCGCTAAGGAGAGCAGTACTGCCGTTAAAAAATCTTAAATAATTCGTGAAAACAGGATTGACCGTATACTTCCAAAATAAATTATTTCTGGTATTATTCCATAATGAATTTTGAAAAAAAAGCTTCTCAATGAAAATAGGTTTTCTCGATGTTGAATAAATTCTAATAAAACGTGACAACTTTCAGGCTGGGCTGCGTCCGGTTTGCGAGTTCATGACGTACAACTTTTCGATGCAGGCGATCGATCAAATAATCAATTCGGCTGCAAAGACATTTTACATGTCGGCCGGCAGGGTAAACGTGCCAATAGTGTTCCGGGGACCGAACGGAGCCGCGGCAGGTGTGGGAGCCCAACACTCGCAGTGCTTCGGCGCTTGGTACAGTCATTGTCCAGGATTGAAGGTCGTTTCGCCTTACACCAGCGAGGACGCGAAGGGTCTTCTAAAAGCGGCGATACGCGATCCCGATCCGGTTGTCGTTCTGGAGAACGAGTTGCTGTACGGCGTGCAGTATCCCGTTTCGGACGAGGTGCTCAGCAAGGATTTCGTACTACCGATCGGCAAAGCTAAGATCGAACGACCCGGCAAACACGTCACCCTCGTGGCACATTCCAAAGCGGTGGAACAGGCGCTCGAGGCGGCCAACGAATTGGCCGGTAAAGGCATCGAGGCCGAAGTCATCAATCTCCGATCTCTGAGGCCCCTCGACACCGAAACGATCCTCAAATCCGCCGTCAAAACTCATCACGTTATTACCGTCGAACAAGGCTGGCCCCAGTCCGGTATCGGCGCTGAGATTTGCGCCAGAATCATGGAGAGTACGTTTCTTTTTTACTTTATTCTACTACATGAAGTTCTTATCGCTAGCGTGCAATGAGCTTCTAGGTTTTTTTTGTTTCACGATATATTTTTCGCCCCGGTGCGTGTTTGCGATTTCTGAACTTCAAACACACACAATTTTTGTAACATGATTTTGACAGAAACGTGTTTTCGCTGTCCAAACACATTCGAGATACATTAAAGGTACCCAATCGATTTTTACAAAAATGCTCCGCTTGGCTTACAAACCAAATTTTGTCTGCACGATTTCTGATATTATTTATATTGTACTTTTCTATTTCTTTTTCGCGAAAACACTGTTTGAAGTTCGATGGAGTGATCATTCATTTTTTGCGTTTGCGGAATACAGTCCCAATTTCTCCAATCGATAAAAAAAATAAAAAAGCACGATCAGAAAAATGAAGAAACTTTATCATTTGTTTTGAACGTTCAGACGGAAATCGTAGACTCGATAGCGAGAACGCTTTTTTTTAAATTTTCGTAACGAATATGGGTGAAATTTCAGGCGAGGCTTTCTATCACTTGGACGCGCCGGTAATTCGGGTGACGGGTGTGGACTCGCCGATGCCGTACACGAAGAGCTTAGAGGCGATCGCTCTGCCGCGCAAGGAGGACGTCGTAACTGCCGTCAATAAAGTTCTGGGCGTATCGCAGTAGCCAATTGTTTCATAATATTTCAACTGTGTATATACGGACGTCAATATAGTTCGACGATATGTACATACACGCGTAAGTCGAGGGGTTCGTCGAACGGTGTGTGTGTACGTATAGTTTGACTTCTCAAATCGTGTATCACGTCGAATCGGTACAACTTCTCCGGGTGCCGCTTTATTCCCCTCCCCGCAGTCGCGTTCATTCATCATTTGGCTCACGATCGAAACGAGAAACAAAAACAAACAAAAAAATCGAAGCAAATCGCACATCGCCGCGATCTCTATAACGAATCTGTAAATTTGTTCAATTTTCACGACCGGAAACACTTTTCTGCCTGGTCATTCTAACGGACAATCCGAGCATCTCGTCACGCGAAACGACGAGCGCGCGAAAAAGCCGGATAAGTAATCCCGTACGGCAAAAAAAAAAAATCGATGATTCGAAACAAACGGAAAAAAACGAAAAATCATCGCGGAGCTTTGAACGAAGGAAGAGGGAAATAGGAAAAATGGATTTAGGGAATTTGGGATGTAGAAAAAGCGGGAAACGCGATAACCGTAGCTCGGTTGTAAAAAAAACAGGGAAAAATGATATTACGTTGAAAAGAAGGAAAAGCGCGAGTCATTGCGCGTCGACGCGCGAAGATCGTAACGCTAAAGAGGAAGGGAAAAAACAAACGCAGCTATTACTTGACGATCCTGAGTGCGCGAAAATTGCGTTGAACGTTTGATCTCCGAAGCGGAGCTCGAAATAAAAATAAAACGTAGAAGCAAACACGAGTGAGAGCAATCTCGATCGGTCTAGCGTGTTGGTGCGATAGTCGTAGTTAAACGAATATTAATCGTGCGTCGATGGGTGTGGGACGTGCGCAAAAAAAAAGATACGTTCACGGTTACTGTTCCCGTATCACCGTTATTTATTGCAAAGAACACAAGAGAGCAGGAGAGAGAGAGAGAGCGAGGGAGAAGGTGAAAACGTGTATAAGAATGAAGAGGAATGAAAATGAAAAAAAAAAAAAAAAAAAAACAAAAAATAAATAAATAAATTGTAATATATGATTTTACCGTGTACTTCTTCGACCACGATCTTTGTACATTTTTCTCATTCCTTTGCTAACACCAGCGTCGTTGGTCGCCACCTGTTGTCACGTGTGATACATCCTCAGGAGACAACTCGTCACCACCTTCATGTACCGGTCGAACGCGTCCCTGAGTACCGTCTCTCTGAGAAATTTTCGAAAGTCCGTTAGAAAAGACCCTTGAGGCCTCTTTTCTCACCGAAACTCACGTTTAGCCGGTTGCAATAATACGATCGCAGATTACAGCAAGTGAACAAATTTTACGCGAAAATACAAACACGGCGGTAAACACAAAACTAATGGAAAATACAAACATTTATCATTAAAAAATAAGTTCCAAAAGTTCCGACACGCCATTTTGAGAGTGTATTCGTTACCTTCAATACCGATTTGAATACGTTTTACTTAAAAACCGATGTAAAATCAAACTTCCGAATTTACACCCTCAAGGCCCGATTTCCGAAAAACGCTGGAACACGCATTTTTAAATTCTCAATCAAAAGGCCGAATACGAATTTTCATGAAGTTAACTTGAAAAATTCCGGATTTTCGTACAAAATGCTCGATAAAGGGGGTTCCTTCTTCATTTGCTTTGGCTTCAAAATCTTGCTTGCCTGAGTACATCCATGTCGAGGGCGCACTGAGCGTAAGCAGCCAAAAAGTTTCGCAAGTCCGTGTGAGACCAACCCGCCTGTCGCCACGGTTCTATGCATCTCTCGACCAATTCGTGAAAGAAGAACCTCAATTCACGGCTACGATGGAGATTACAGCCGATTCCGAGGATCGCACGGGAGTAAGAACGAAAATTCGCGTCCAATTCCTGATAAGAGCGATCCAGAAGCATTGGCTTTACTTTTATGCACACCAGACTGAAATTCCAAAAGTTCCATAGTCAGAATACTACTGTTTTCACGAATGGAAAGGATTTGCTTGGTCAAACCTACTCAATTCATTAATCGATTAATTAATGCAATAAAAAATGATTGATAACGTTACAATGATATTATTTTTGGAATTATTGCCATTACCATCTCCTTTTCGTTAGGCCCGTTCTATTTATTATTATAAATTGCAAATTTATGATTACTATTCATATTTTTGCATCTTTCGTTATAACACGTACTGCTTATGGTGTTTGTCATTTTCCAGCAAAACTCTGCACTCCGGAAGTTCCAGAAGGAATTCTCGATCCAAATCTGTGTCGAAGTATTCGGATCCGGTGTAGCGATATGACCACGAAGCCATCATAGCGTTGGCGCAATGATAGAGATCGGGAAAAGTTAAAAATTGCAATTTTCGCTTGTTCATCTCGAATCTGAGACAAGCGATAAAAACGACGGCTGCGTAACGTCTGCAACGAGTAGAAAAGGGAAGCAAAATTACATCTCGGGATATCCGGAATACCCAAAACTATTTCCGCCGCTGGAAGAAAAAAACGGAGAGCGGAAGGGATCTCACTTGGCCAAGTCTTCCGGCAGCAAGAAGTGTTGCCTGATGTTGGTGACGAGGGAGCCCGGCAAGTCCTCGACGACTTTGAAAACCCTCTTGACGTTGTCGTACTGACGCCTGCAGCTCTTGAGCGTTACGCCTGTTTTCTCCGACACTTCGTCCATGTCCTTTCTACTCTTAGAGGTCAACTTTTTACCCAACAATTCCCTCACGACTGAGTCATCGAATTCGTAATACCTGCGGGCGTACAAAAAAAAAATTCAAACCGCACAAACAACGTTCGCTTTGCTAACTTTTTCCATAGAAATCCACCGAGTATTCTCTTCTCATAGACTTTACTTCTCCCTGCTTACATTTCTATCAACATTTGACTAGTCTGTGGCTCGATTTGGAACGCCAGCTGCTCGCTAGCCAACTTTGTAGGAGTTTGGAGCAGCCTCTCGAGCAGAGAATAAGTACGATAGTGATCCAGTACATCCGACGCGACCAAATCTATCGGGGCGTTTGTTTGCTGGCATATTCCTCGCTGACGCAGGATACTCACGGCGTCACTGGCTACTCGGAAAAAGTAAAAATTACCGTGTCGCAAAACAATGGCTATTCTAGGGGACAACAGCTGCGGCGAGCCGAGCAAACCTAAACAACAACAACAACTACAACAACAACAACAACAATAATAATAAAAGTAATATCACAGCGCATAATAAATAATTATCATTACGAAGATAACGACAATAGAAATAATAGTTAAAACAAATATGATAATAATAATGAGCTTCGATAACAACGTTAACAATGGACGTAATAATAATTTGAATCGGGGCGATGTTAAATAATGCTAAATTAGCGATGGTGATAGTTGGTGTTTCGTTGATGACAGCGACCACGATAAACATATGACATGACTGAATAATTAGTAAAATTACAACTGCAGTAACTTTAGTAACGATAACATTTGGTCGTGAATTGTAGATGTTAAGATGAATATTTGCGGTATTCATCATATTTGTATTCTCACACGAATGTCCGTCAACCCAAAGCTGATACACCTCCGGATCAACGAGGGTGTAGTTGCTTATAAATACATCCACCTCGGACAGCATACTCTTTTGTTTAGTAGTTTTTCTTAAGTACTTTCGGCCGAGATTCTTGATTCGAGATATGAGAACGGGTTAACTTTTACGACATGTTTTTTTTAAATTGTTTTCTATTTACAAGCGCCGCGATGTTTTGGTTCGGCCAACGAAGTCAGACGTACATAGAAGGACAGTTCTTACGGGCGGCTCGAAGACAAGTATTCCGCGACTCGAACTGCCGTCTGGCGGCGTCACGAGCGACCACCTGATATGGAGGACCGCCGCAAACTTGGCACCCCCGCCACTTTCAGTAATCGGAGAATGTTCGATTGTACATTCGACGAATGTAATTGAAATTTCGGCGAAAGCGCCGCGCACAAAAAAATATCGTCTTTTTGGAAGTTTTTTACGATTTTTTCATTGAAATTTTATTTTTTTGGGAAAATTAATGGCAGATTCGTATTCAGGGGATCAAATTACATCGTAAAGGACCTATTAAAAAAATATTAAAAATCAAAAAATTTTTTCGATTTTTCGGCAAAATACCTTTTTTCACTAATCTATCGATAACTTTTTTCCCTTGGGATTTGGCACTCCAGCCTGTGCTCAATCTTTTCGTTATGATTTTCCCTTCAAAATGCTTTTTTAATCATTAAAATCCGACGATTTTTTGATTTTTGGCAGAATTTCAAAGTCGGACCATCGATTTTCGCAAATTTTTCCATACATACACCCCTTTGCGTTTTTTTTAGCGATTTTTCAAGGGGATTTTCCGGGAAAGCTATGAGAGATATCGATACGAATCCAACGGCATTATTTAAGTTAGGCAAAAACCTGTTCCAAACCCACCGAACGAAAGTCGATAGCGTAAAAGAAGCTTACCCTACGGCCTTTTGAAATTTCGTGATTTTTGAGATTCCGGCAAAATGGGCCTGGGAGGTCGAAAAAATTTTTTTTCCGTTTTTTGAATATTAAAAGGGTCTATTTGATCGAAAATTTTGCGCTGATTACGAGTATGCCCGAGTTTTTCCCGAAAGTGGAAAATTAGACCGGGGAAATGTGAAAAACCTTTTGTAGACTATTTTTCTCACGTTGTTTTTCGTTTGTTTTCCATTTTTGAACTCTTAAAAGGGTCTATTTGATCGAAAATTTTACGCTGATTACGAATATCATAAAATTTTTGTCGAAAGCATAGAACGGAGCAAAGAAAAACGTGTTTTAAGGAATTTTTTAGGATTTTTTCATAGAAATTTTGGGTTTTTGGGGAAATGAATGGTAGATTCGTGTTCAGGGGATCAAATTACATCGTAAAGGACCTATTAAAAAAATATTA
>JAPYZI010003619.1:0-17389 GCA_030523105.1 Ophioninae sp. A BG-2022a | reverse complement strand
CCTGATGAAAGTACGGTAATATTCATATAATAATAATACGAATATAAGCAATCACCATCGACGTAGTGTTTTCCGAATAAACAATTCCCCCCATACAAAAAATATTACTTAAAAATAAAAAGGTACCGGTTTTGGGAAGCGAGACCGCACCCTCACGAACCGTAGTCATATACACTACCAGCGGGATCATTTCATCACTTGTAATTAAAATGCACTACTTTGTACTTACGGTCCACGGCCGGATGGGCGATTGGCTCACTTTTGGGGATAATGCTTATCGGTAGAGGAAAGTACGATAATTTATAATAATACGAATATAAGCACTCACCGTTGACGCAGTATTTCACGAATAAATAATTCGCCGTAGACAAAAAAAAATTAATAAAAAAAAGTACCGGTACTGTGTACTTATGCTGCGCGGCCGGAGTATAAGTAATAATAATACAAATATAAAAATATTTCCGCTTACTTTTGTGAATTGAAATTTATTTTGCATCGAGACGGGTGCGAGTCTATTGCAAACAATTTTTTACAGCTTAGAAACATTGTAATTTACATTTATTATCATATTTTAATTACTGTACTAACTAATAAAATAAGCAGTCAGAATGCGCGATACATTTTTTGACACTAAACGGTACCCATAAAAAATAATGATAGTAATTAATAAAAATAACTAATCAAATAAGAATTAATAATAATAATGTTGAAAAAAAAAAGTAACCGAGCGCGGGATCGATCCCGCGCCCCTGAGGACCGAAACTAGGAACGCTACGACCAGGACAATTCGACCACTTGTAACACCTATGCACTTTTTGGTACATACTATCCGCGGCGGCTTGAATTATCGACTTGTTTCTTGCGTCTCAGAAGTTCGCATTTATTTTTGCAGTTTTTTGGGATTCGTTTTGCAATTTTTAAGGGTTTTCTCCTGCTTAAAAAGGCGGCCGATTTTTTCGTTCTCTCAGGACGTGTATATCGCTCGTAATATACACGCACTTTCCGGCACTTGCTATTCGCGGCCGGATAGACGATTAACGTGTTTTTGAGGATAATCCTTTGTCGCGGTCGGGAAACATCGATCGTGCTCGGTTCTCTCCGAAGATCTCCGAGCGTCGTTCGCTCACGGACAGGCGCGCTCTTGATTGTGTGATCGGCGTGTAAGACCCTAGAGAGGGGGTACATTTTACACGCGATTTGGCTGCACTGGTCCAAACTTCAATGGGGAGACAGTTTAAAAAGCGTACCAGAAAATACGTACAACAGAGAAGGCGCTTTGATCGAGTGGGGTTCCTTTGCTTGTAAACTGACATCGAAACGTGAGCTTGACGTTACTTCGAATTTTATTGATTTCATAATATCCACGTGAGAATACGAAAAAGGCTGTATTCTCAAATGTACAATTATTTATATACGTGACTATTTAAACATTTCACTATATCTACATACTCAGGATTTGTGATACGTACCTGTTCGTTGTCGCCCGACAAATTATACGCGCGTACAAAAAAAAATTGTGTTTTCGGTCTAAAATAAAAAAAAACCACATTCTTTTTATTTTTACTAAAAAAAACTATGATGTACGGATTCGTTGGATAAGTCAAGGAGAGACTTCGTTGGTCGCAGGGTGTCGGGATACGTTATATTGGTTTCACACGTAACAGATACATTTATACATGTATATATATACACACACATACATATATATATGTATATTATTTCTTTTAATCATCACGTACCGGAAACGTTACGAATTTGAATCTCGTACGATTATTTTTTTCTTGTCGTTTCAATAATTATTCACTTCGCGTCGTACCGATCGATCGTTTCTAGTCCGATACACCGCGAGGCTTAATCGAGCGAAAGGAGAAGGGCACGGAGGCAAATAAGTGCTCACAAGTTCTCTTTCAAGCGGTCTGTGCGATTTTCATTGTTTTCATTGATTAGATAACTGCGCCGTGAAATTTATGCTTGTTCTTTTCGTTGACCTTAACAAATTTAACGCTTAGTTCCGAAAGAAAGAGGTTAGGTTCGGAACGAGTGCCAAATGGTACCTGCTGTACCGGTCAATTTAGAATCGCGGAAACAGGTACCATTAGCAACTCCTTTGAATTCACGGGGAAAGTGCTCTCGTATCTATTACTTATCGATCTATTATTTACGACCATTCGTATACGTAGACAAGATTTTTTGTTTTTCTTCTTTTCACAAATCAATTATGGAAGTGTATTCTTCTTCTTTTCGTTCATCCTCTCATTCGTCACGCGTTACAAAAAAAAAAAAAGAAAAAAGAAATGAAATAACTCAGTCATACCAACGAACAACAGTCATCTACTCGTTAAATAACGAATCAACGATGTTCAACTATACGTGTAATGCTTACGATTTTTTTCTTCCTTTTCTTCTTTTCTTTAAATATAAATATATCGTGTTTATCGTCGAGCCTAGTTAATTCTATTAGTAGTAATCGTAGTCGTTTTATTTTTATGGTCTTTAATAGTAATCGTGTGTGTGTGTTTGTATTTTCGTCAACATTGTTGGGGCACTAATAATAATAATAGCGATATTCGTATAGCACTAGTCCATTCTTGACGTTTCCTTTCGATTTATTTAGTCGTTAAGATTTAATTAGAAAAAGAGGAAATCGACGAATTTGTCAGAAGCTACGTATTTATGTGTCTGTGTGTGTACATACGATCTGACAGGGTGGCTTGAAAAACTTTCTCATAAATAAGTAGTTGCTTGTCTAATTTAGCTTGGCACTAATAAAAAGAAGAAAAAAAAACAGATTTTTCAATCGCACATTTTCTGAGTTCGAGGGTAATGATAAAAAAAGAAGTTTTGAACGCTCGCGACTATTTAAAAATGAACCCCGAATTCATATCGCTGGCACGACGTTTCATAAATTCCATCGTAGCGTTAAGCTTCGATTTATTTTCGAGAATAAACGTCACCGATGAATTTTCGATCGGTTTCAATACGCTTTGGTATTCTCTCGCTCTATCTCTCTCTCTCTTTTTTAATACTCGTGAAAAAAAATATAAGCACTCAGCCACGTGGAATCGGAGGAATCGACGAGAGAATTGTTATCGTATTTTTCAAGATTCCGCAAGCAAGCTCGTCGTCGTTTGTTCAGTCTATTAAACGCCGGCACAATAAATATAATATTACTATTTCAGAGGTGAATTTTCGCGGGCTCGTTAATTTACATTAATACTGAGGTTTCTTTTTCTTTTTCGTAGGTCAGCGTAAAAAGAATTTTGGCGGAATTTTCCAGTAGCGATATATCGAACGAATAAGATCGACTCGTCACGTACAAATTTTTTAACAACGATGCCTCATCTTCATAAACAATGTTCGATGCGCGGAGACAAAAATGAGTCTGCAAGGAGAAACGAAAAAAAAAACATAGATAAAGATATAGATATAAGTTCTTTTATAAAATGGAATGAGCCGCTTCCGGCACGTTTGCTGGACCTTAGGCAGCACTGATAAACAACAAAATCATATAACTCGTTCGAGGAAAAGCGGTAAATTTCTTTTAATTTTTCCACTTTCAAATTACTGTACATCCTTAACACTGCCTCATCGATATAAACTTGTATGCGTTTTTTCGTTTTCCATGTACCGATTTGCTCGTCAATCCACGGTACTTTGTTATATATATATTTTTTTAATCAGGAACATTTTTTTTTAACACCGATAACGAACAGACGGGGGTCAGATATTTCGTTAAGTTTGTTTTTTTTTTTCTTCAAACGATTAAATATTGACATCGACGTTTAAAAAATTCGCGCATGAACTTTGTATCCCTACGAATAATAGGTACGTTAAAGATCGACAATTATACTTTGAAACTTCCGGCAAAAGTATTTTTTGCATCGTACGAGGGAGTCGCCAGTTTCTAATTATTTTTTTTACGAATTTTTCAATTCGCGTCAACGTTCTTCGATAACAGGGAGGATTCACGTGGATCAATGCAACGAAAAGTAATTCTACAACCACCCTAGTGAGTATATCGAACCATTGCAACATTCGCGTCGTTTCGTATTTCGTGGAGAAATATAAAATTAATTGGCGCAACGTATACGATTGTCCCTCGTAAAGGGATGGGGGGGGGGCGGTGAACGAGGCAATGAAATTGACGAACGCGGACACTCGTGCGTATACGAACGAAAAAAATCGCATTTCCTCGTGTCTTTTGCTTTTATTTTCGTATTTTTTTTTTGTTCAGTCTCTGTTGATCGTCGTCGCACCTTTCTCGGGTTAACAATTGGATCGCGTTGCACGAGGATGAAGGACGTTTTGTTTTTGTTTTTTCTTCTTTTATACGCGTATACGTTGACGCTGGTCGATTTTCGTTTTACCGAAAGAAAAATCATCGGTATTTCTTCGAAACCATTAAATTACTTAAATTCTCGGTGTTTTCATCGCGGCGTTTTGAGAGCCGTTTATCGACGGTTGTAAAATAGAGGAACAGACCGCGAAAGGGAGAGACAAAATAAAAAGGGACGAAATTACCGGAAATCGGACGCCGGTCTCGAGGGGAGTCTACGATAGTTTAATTCGGAAATCGGAACGAAGAAGAAAAGCGAAGCGTTTAACTACCGAAAGTCTATCACGGGAAAAGCGCCGAGATCAAAAAGCCCCCAAATTCGTCTTTCCATTGATCACGGAGATTCGTTCCTCTCCACGCTTTCATTGTTTTTTTTTCCTGTCTTGTTTATCATTTATTATTTTTCTGAATTTTGTTGCATCAAAAATATGCGCCTTTTCGCATACGTGTCTTGGAAATGACGAAAAAGAAAACATTTGCAATTTGCCAAAACGAGGCAAATCCAAGTCAACCCCTTAAAGGTATTTGTTTTTTTTTTGTTTTTGTTGTTCTTTTGCGTTTTGTCGATTCTCTTTGTTCTCGCAATTAAACCGAGTTACTCGCGACCGCAATTGTCTTTTGCTGATGGTGAATCTCGTCACGTTGAATATTTCGTCGACTGCTTTTTCTTTTCTTGATTTTATAGCAGTCTACGCTGATCCTGATGCTATCTGCCAATTAAACAAACAAAAACTATGAAAATCACTTCGTTAAGAATCCGTTTGGATTTCGCCGATCGAAAGCTTTACCTTTGAGATAATCAGGACGTTCAGAAAGTTTGTTCCTCGGTCTTCTCGGAGTCGGACGATAGCGCTTCGCGCAACGTCTCCATGCAAGATTTCGGAATCAGCGTACCGACGATTTTCAAGCCGTCGTCTAAAGATCACATTTATTGTCGATTGAAATATAAAAACATGAGTTTCGGTCAACTACAAACAGCTATTGTATGTATTCCTTGGACAAGCACTTTTTAAAAAATATCCATATAGTTCACGAAAGGAACAAAACGTTTCAGAAGAAATCAAATATCGGAGACGGAAGGAAAGGTTTGTTGAATGTCTCTTACCGGTTCGCAAGCGTATCACTTGCATCTTGGAATTGTGACCGGATCGTGCGGTGAGTACACCCTCAACCCGGCTCCATACGCTGAGAACAGAGCCAGCGAGAACATTGTAGGAACGTCGGCGTAATCCAACCTCGCAGTCCAAACCGAGAGTCACGTTTTTGCAATTACCGCGCCAGTACGCATGGGAGCAAGTGTCGACCGAAGCATCGTACTGTTGAGTCCAGTGGGATTCAGCCTCTTGCGAAGAGACCTTCTTGTACTTTTTCTCGAGCTCGCCAAGCGCTTCTTGGCGCATTTGCAGTCCAGTGTTCGGCCTAAAATAACGGAATGTTTATCATCGCATAAATCCTTTTATTATTACTCGTGAAGGGAATCGATTATTTATGATAACAATCTTAGCGTCTCGATATTAACACCTTGAATAAGTTCTCGCTGTTTGCTCGTTAAGATTAACGTTTTAGTAAACAAACGTTAATCTTAACGAGAAAACAGCGAGAACTTATTTAACTTTTTGCAAATTTTAGGGTATTTTACTTTCTTGAAAATTTTAGGGTATTTCACTTTCAATAAATTTGAGTAAATAGATATATCAGCATATTATGCTATAAAAGGGACGAATAAAATCATAAGAATCAAAGAAATTGTTTCTTTCGAATGCGAAATTCCGTGATTGCAAAAAAAAATAACCGAATGCAGCTGTAAAAGTGAAGAAAAAGCGTACCTGTACACCATGTACAGTTGATCCTTTTTGCCCTCGGCCTTTTTCTTGCCGCTGTCAACGGCGACAGCGAGAATAGCGGTTTGTTTGCCGTTGCGTACTTGATGACTGAGATAAAAGCCTTCCTTGGTACCGGTAACCTCGGCCCACCGTTCCATGGCTTCGGTCCAGCTCATGCCTCGTTCGACGTGAACGACATGAAGTTCGGTGGGTGCAGTGCCGGTCGCGTGTTTTCGCATAAATCGATAAATCTTTACGCGACGTACGTTTTCACCGGAAGTACCAAGATCGAGGATACCCATGTCGAATCGTCCGGTTTTTTTCGCTTGCGTTACGATCGCGTTGAGGGTATCGGTGAAATACTTGAATAGACGATTCTGAAGATCGACGGGCATGCCGAGTATACGATTGAGAAACTTCGACATATTGTTGTAGTCCTTATCGAGAGTGAGTACACCAGGCATATTTTCACTGTTACATATCAATCCTACACCGACGAGGGCATCGGCGACGTCCTTGAAAAAGTCACCGTTGTAATCCTGTGGAGGCGGAACGAGAGGTGGCTCATAACCCATTATCGTTTTCATCGTTGCTTCGAGAGCCGTACGTCCATATTTGTTGTCAATATTGAATTGGGAGAGATCCCGAGTTTCCGTAGCTCGACGATCGCCGTGCGTCAATGCTCCGAGACTCTCCAAACGTTTCGCCACTATCGAAGCGAAACGCCGTTCACCAGCGAGATCGGATATCAAAAATATGTACTCCGGTGCGTTCACTTGATTCGAACGATGCGTACGTCCGAATTGCTGTATCGCGCGATCCGCGCTCCAAGGTAACTCGAGAGTTATGTGAACACGCCGCATCTGGTTTCTCGCTCGTCTGTCGCTTTGCAACGATATACCGCTGCTCGCAGCTTCCGATATTATCGCAACCGTTTTTTCACCGTCCATGAATCTACGAACGATCAGTTGTATCGTATATCCAAGCGTTTTATATAATAGCTACGTAATGCGTATGATTGAATTAGAAGTTTTCTGACGAAACAATCGTAACGTCAACAATACGGGAACCTTACATTTTCCTAAACCCCTTTCGTGATTTTTCTTTTAACCTAGGACTCTGGATAATCATTGGATGCGAAAGAATTACATTTTTCATATTCTTCAAGTTTTCAATAATAACCCTATTAAAGTTAATATTGTTAAATACTAACAGAATGATTTTATTAAATATGAGCAACATAATTTTATTAAATACTTCATAATTTTACTTTTTTCAGTTCTGCAATTCATTTTACTTTACATCCGAATATTTCCAATTTCCGACTATTTTCGTCCAAGCTTTCATTTTCAAAATGTCACTTAATATGTACTATTAAAAAATATTTGTTTACTCTTTTAAAAACTGTCGATTAAATAAAAATATTGTTTGTACGTTTGAACAGAGAATATAAAACGATTGTTACCTTTGTTTTTCCGTGAGATTTAAAGTTTCTAATGGAACGTCAACTTCGGATCGGGATTCGTACTGTATCGCTCCGTCTTCGTTTTGAACGACGCGACCCTTTCTACCCGTCATTTCGGCGACGTTTTCCGGTCCTCCGAGTTCGTCGATGAGCTGATCGAGAGTATTCGGCGGTAATCTTTCGCCGAGTGCTTCAATCTGAGCTAGAAGTTCTTCCTTCATGCAGCACGCTCTTTCAATCGCGTCTCTCGGTGGTGCAGTGATACTCGGTTGATTACGTCCACCCATATTCATACCCTGATTCCCATGTTGGCCAACGTTCACGTCGCCGTTTCTCTTCGAAATACGGCTTGCGGAGGTTTTGTGCGCGAGCATGGACTGAATTTTGTCCTGTGTACTTAGCCTCTTCTTTGCCGGCTTCTTTTGCTTCTTACCACCTTTCTTTTTCCTTCGGTCCCAGGGATCTGACGCAAAACATCGTAATTGGTAACTTTTTATATTCACTATCGCGGGAAGACAGATAAAATATAAGATCTCCGAATAAGCAAAAGAGACAATAGAAATAAGGCTTACCAGCGTCCGAATCGCTGTCGCTGTAGAAAGGATTGAAATCGGAACTAGCGTTACTCTCCTCGTCCGAACGATGATCATCCTCGGTATCGCTACCGCTCAGCTTGAATTCCGAGCCTGAACTGTGATGACCACCGTTCTTGTCCTCCTCGGATATTTCTTCCTCCGACGACCACGCGCGGACCTTCTTCGACGCTCGTTGAGCCGCTTGTCTGACCGGTTTTCGCTTACTACCGCTTGCTACCACACTGCCATCCTCGAGACCCAAATCCGCTGGCTTCGGTGGCTCCAGTCCGAGAAGTCGATGTATTCTATTTCTGTCAGGCGCCGGAAAATGTTTCTCCACCAGGGTTTGAAGGACACCTCTGAAAATGTAAAAAATGTCATTAAGGAAAGAAAGATTCATTCAAATATCAAATAACAATTAAAATTGGAATGAAATTAACAATTGAATTATAATTATATGAAAATGAAATTTAAATAAAAATAAACAAAAAAATATCGACAAAAAAGTACAAAATCTTTTCGTTATTTTTTTTTCTTTTGTTTAAATTTCATTTTCATGTAATTATAATTTTATATTAATTTATTTGGATTTCATTTTAACAATAATGATTATTTTATTTGAGCTTTCCGTTAATTTCCGATATTTTGAGAATATTCAATTTTACGTTTGGAAACAGCGAGTACCATAAACAGTTGCTTTGTACAAAATCTCGTACCCGATAGAGATTATCATTGCGAAAAGAATAATAGCATCAGAATACTAAAAGTACAAACAAAAAAAATCTTTCCGCTCACTTGGCCGTCGAGACGAAATCGCTGAGTTCGCCATCGTCGCGCTCGAGTTGTTCGAGAGTTCTCGCCTCGCCGGTCGACTGCAGACCGATAACAACGCACTTGCCACATTTTACGGCCTCGCGCGCGACCGTTACTGCGTGCTTGACCTTGGCGGCAATACAGAGATACTTGAAGAAACGTTGATGCGACGACCAAAACTGACCCCACATGGTTTTTTTCATTCGATTCTCGGCGTCTATGAGCTCGGCGGCTTCTTGAAACCTTTGCATCGCGTCCACCCACTGTTCGCCAAATAAAAAAGGAAAGTGATTAAAGGAAACCGAAACTGATTTCTATTTGTAGAATTTTTACGAATTTTTCGAAACTACCTCAATACCTTAAATAAGTTCTCGCTGTTTTCTAACAAATTGCGTTTAAAAACAGCGAGAACTTATTCAACGTCTTGATACACCAAGAGTTCTCAAAAGAGTTCTCTAATCATAAAAAAAGGAACATTCAGTGTAGGATGCAATGAACGATCCGTCGAAAACTCACCAATCGAACCGAGTGATCGTAAACCTTTGCGAATTCTTTGGATAAAGGAACTTCCTCGATTTTGAAAGCGACACCATGAAAGCTCAATTGACGGGCGATGTACATTCCACGAAGTTTCATGTCCATAGCAACGATTTCCATAGCTCCGACGCCCCTCTTCTCGACGGCTGCGATGAAATCCGTAAATTCGGGAAAAGCCGTGCCTTCGCCCCACATACCGAGACGCACCATGTACGCCATGTTTCGGGGTTCCGAAGCTCCGGTAGCACTGGCGTACACGACCCGAGCTTTTGGCAACTTATTCTGGAGTTCCAGCACGGTCAAGCCTGCGATTTGAGAGATAAACGAAAATACCGAATAAGAGGCTGATATGAGATAATTGAGGGATTAATATCTCGCTCTTTCTATTCGTGAATTTTATCACATTTGGAGTCTTCAAATGACAGAGAAAAAGTGTTCGACCTGTTTTCGTCGGCTTTGAGCTGCCTGTAGGACAGAGATTCTTGGCCCGATGACACTCGTCGAATACGATAAGACCATCGAAGTCGTCACCGCACCATTGAAGCAATTGCTTCAATCGACTTTTGTACTTTCCACCGCTCTGCGTTGATTCGCCTATTAACGCCGAATACGTACTGAATATAACGCCCTTCTTCACGTTACCGTTCACCGCTGACGATATTTTAGCGTATTTGAATTTGTTCAACGGATGAACCTGTTTGAGTACAATTCAGCATTTTTTATTTATTGAAATAACCGGGGTGATAGGAGGGATTTTTCGTTTATTTAAATGAATGAGGAACTCCTATTTTTGGATATGATATTTGACAATGACCAACCATTTTAACACTAACCGGACGCAGTTCTAGTAAAGCTGTTGAGGGAAACAGCGAGAACTTATTCAACCTCCTAAAAAATTACTTTGATAAAAAAGTAAAAAGTACTTACATCGACTTTCGTAGCTCCGATGTCCTTCAAGTCTCTCTCAGCGTCGTACTTGAGGTCATTCGACACGGACACCCAGATTGCACGTTTTCGTCCTTTTGAATAGTTCTCGTATATGATACCGGCTATCGTGCGACCCTTGCCAACACCGGCACCATCACCGATCAGAAAACCAGCTCTTGTACCGTCCGGGAGCAAATGCTCGTGCTGCTGCGACGCGTACGTAATAGATTCAAGCTGCAACGCCGAAAGGGCCCCCGAGCGTATCGTTTCCTCAGGAATCGAAAGTTTATACCAAACGTCGCAGGGCTCGACGCTCGATAACGAGGCTGTCTCGACCACTGGATCGGGATGTTTGCGCCCGAGTTTCACTAAACGAAATATTCAATTTATCAGCTTTCCATGCGAAAATACATTTTTGGAAATTGCTAATAAAGGGAGAAAGTGATGTTTAAAGACGACTGTCCAAGCGGAAGTAGTTTCTATGTTCCTGAATTGAAATTCAGTAGGTCCCTTAATTGCGTAGAGATTAAATTTGATTTGTTTTATTTTACGTTTCGTTGGCATGTAGTCTGCGTAAGTCTCCGCTACTCCCATTTCCTCGTCCTCGCCATCCTCCTCCTCCGGCAACGTTGGTTGCATGTTCATTTTACCAGGATCAGCGGAATTCATCCAAAGTTGGGACAAATTTTTCCCTGCGATAAGTCACGACGGAGGGATAATTAGAAATGGACTATCGAACGAAGGTGGAGGTGTATCGGGCGTTGATAATTTGTTACGCTAACTCTCCAGCATGTTTGGTTGTGCACATACCGGAAAGTCCAGCAGCCCAGTTTGGGGGAAGACCACTTTGGTTGAGCAACTGTACAAACGGATTGATGCCCATGTTCATACCAGCCATACCCATGAATCCTCCCATTATGTTTCCCATTTCCATAGCTGCGAATTGCAAGCGAATGGGTCAATCGTCTCCGAAAAAACAATTTTTCGGTCTAACAAATACGTATCGTACGTGTTTATCGAACGAATTTAGCTTACTTTGTTGAAGAAAGGCGGCAGGGTTAAAACCCGCGAGTGAGGCAAGTCCTGGCGGAAAACCATAAGGCGGCTGACCGCCGAATTGAGCTAGTGGATTCATCTGATTCGGCGCTGCAAAACCAGGCGGTATACCCTGCGATCCACCGACCCGTACCATCTCGTATCCAGGAGTCGGCGTCTTTGTGACCAGACCTCCGGGAATCTTACCGGCAAGTTTCTGGTTTAATACTGGAAGCGAACGACAATCCGGGCATTATTCATCGGCAATTCACTACATAAGACGGAAGTATCGTGCAACAGGGTATTCTTCATTTATCGTAAATCTTTTTTACTAAAATGCCATATCTCTCATAAATGATTTTGATTTTTGATTACTATACATTGTAGCTTGGTAAAAACATTCGATTGTCACGGCCAAACGTTTCCGATAACAATTAACCAATACTTTGCAATTCTTTTATAGCTATTTCTATGTAATATGTTATTGAAAATAATGAATTTATTTAACCGACACCTCAATGCACCTTTATGAGAAATCACTGAAAATTTATATTCCAAAAATTGCCACTAATAATAATTGTTGATAGAAACTACTATCAAAGAACAAACAATTCTTATTCTTTCAACAGGATAGTTAGAAAATCTGTCTTTGTAGATATAGTTTTAAAAACTGAACGTTCGTTCATGATAAAATCGTGGAACGATTCGGTACATATCGTTTCAACGGATTTCAGAGCTAACTAATATCCGAACACAGACGTCGGTTAGACGCTTCATTTTCGCTATCCAAAATATGTATTCTATATGTACGTAGTTTATTCAAAGACTCACTGCTAACGCCGCCCTGACCCTTCACCAATGGTGCCGCGGGAACAGCCGTTGGTGGTTTTTCGTCTTTAATACTGGCAATAACTGCGGCAGTCGCGAGATCCTTTCCTCCACCTTGAAAGCGCATTAAGATTGAGTCTAGAAGTCGTGCGATCATGGTAGGATATGGGTAGAGGTTCACTTACCAGGGACTTCGGTTTTGTCTGGATCCTCGTCATCGTCAAAGTCACTGCCGCTGCTCTCGTCGCTCATCTCTTTGTACTTTTTCGTCGCCTGGAATAGATAAAAGAGCGACCGATGGCTATGATAAAATTTAAACGGAAAAGAAAAAAAACAGGGAAATAATTTTAATCGCAATGTGAACGAAAGAAAGGAAGTGAGGTTATGTCATCGAGCGTGTTTAAAAATGAGACCTTCATAAAGCGTGTTCGAACGAGCTCGCGTTATTCTCGTATGTTTCTTCGAACACCTCGGATACCCTGAAATCCGATTGAAACGACGAAATTCGCTGACAGTATCGAAAATTCGTGTGAAAAACGACTGAAAAAACGAAATATCGAAACACCGGACGGCGAGGACCGTGTGTGTACGGTGGAATGAAAAATGCGCGCGGTTGGGCACACACAATGATGCGCGCGCACACGCGCACGCAAATATAGATGGACACAACGCGGTTGATGCGTGCTCTCTTGTGGAGCGTTTCGGCGATATCGCAAAGCGTGCTCACGCGGCTTCCCCTACTCCTATTTCGGAGAGCTGAAAAAAAGCCCGGAGAAAACGGAAAAAAATTTACGCGAACAGTTCCGAAGAAAATTGCATCCAGAGTTGAAACAAAAAGGAACGTGGAGATTGACAGTTGGACGCGAGCGCGTCGCGTCGTGGAAAAAAAAGAAATGAACTATATATATATATATATATACACACACACATATATATATATGTATATATACCGGCTATGAAGCAAAGCGAGCATAAAACATTCCTCGGCCAATACGATCGTGTCAAAAATTTGACATTGACATCTTGAACATAAATAAAATAAAAAAAACATCCCTCCCGCGGCCCTCGATCACCTCACCCTTTATCAAACGTCACGAAAAACTCGATTCCACGCGCTTCTTCTCCCAGGAATTCTTCAGCACCGTGGATTTTGTCCCCGAGACGCTAGTCTACAAGGTAACAAAGAGAAGCAAAAAAAACATTGCACCATGACAAGTCGCGTTTTCATGCGACCGAAACAAAATATAACGCGTGCGTGTGTGTGTGCGCGAATTTTTCAGTGGTCCGATAACGTGAAATTGTCAGATATTCATATCGGAACCGCGTGCGATGCTGTTTTTTTTTCAAGCCTCCCCTCCCCCCTTGCGTCGCTGAAACACAACTATGCGTGATCTAATCTGACAAGAGACGTTTGTCGACGAAATTGGTAAAAGCGACGTTTCTGGTCGACAATTCTTTTTTTTAGCACGGATCACGCCTCTCGATGTCACGAAATATCACGATTATCCAAAGAGACAAACGCGAATAACCATTTACGTATTGGGAAGTTTATTTATTGAAACTTACTGCGCGCTTAGGCCGGGGCATGTTTCGACAATTCGTCGCACTGGAAGCGTTTTTGTTATCCCGTTAAGCGCGTACAACGAGCACGTCTGTCGCCATTTTAGCTGAAACCCCCCTTTCCGAGAGCCCACGATGCACCGCGCGCGCGTCTCGCGAATACAAAAACACCCGCGTTCATTCCTGCCTCACGGTCTCGCTCTTCGTCATCCCTCTCTATCTTGCACGCACCCTGCGACTACCTATGTAGCGAATCTCGGATGCGACTTACCGCGGCGTTGCCGGTTTGCTAAAGCGCTGTTACAGCCGGTTCGCAAATGTCCGCATGGTAGAATGATTTTTTTTTTTGCGAATCTTTAGTTTCAGATGTAACGAGGCTAGAACGAACATTCCTTCTTGCAAGCCATTTCTTATGGACTTTCGATGAGACTGCGCGTATCGAGAATGACAAAATCGCGTGGAACGAATTCGCGAGATATTCTACGCGAGCTGCATGAATTCAGAAATTCAACGTTGACGCAGCTTCGCCCGAGGAACCAGAAATGGTAGTGGCAACGTTGCAACTGCGCAGCGCAGATCGTTACACGTTTTAAGTATTCGCGGCAAAAAGAAAAGAACGTTGAAAACTATTTTCACGCTTAACGGCGCATCGAGTGAGAGATTTGATATTGACAATCATATTGTAATTTTCTTTGCGACTTATTGGCATAGATTACGTTTTAAAGCAATCTATGTTTTCGTACTTAAGGATTTGTGATTAATAAAACATAAGAAAAAAATAAAGGTTCGCTTGGTACACGATCGATCCGAGCTTCGCGGGCGCTCGCAGCGCCGTCCTTGAGTCGGGTCTCGAGGAACGTCCGAAGTAAACCGAAGATAGTCGAAATACGAGATAGCCGCGAAGTGGTTGCGTCACTTCGGTATACAGTAGAATCACAACTATTCTAACTACAGTAAAACCCGGAATCTCTAAAGCTACCGTTAGTTCGAACTATATTTCATACTTTTTATATTGATGGACCGCGTTACAATTTTATTACAATATCGTAAATCACATCTTATATCAGATGCCATTCGTCTAACTGAAGATTGATCCAACAACGATAAATTCTTCATTTGATAGCAATGAACAATAAATGAGTTTCAATTTTTATATCATCGTTACTTATTCACTTACATAAATAAGTAACCAAAATTCTGACAATCGAGATTCTACTGTACCTGTCGTTACGGCGCTTTCGGCAGAGCGCGCCCGTTTTATCAACCGATAAGGAAGGAAAGCCGATGCGAAAATTTTCTTAACAGCCCTCGTACAAGCAATCTCCTTTCGTCGAACCGTTACCAATGATCGGTTTCCAGTATCGTTGCGATCGTAGTGTCACCTACCGTCACATGAAAAAAACATTCATAGATTGTAACGGATCTGTTCTACCGACTCGAGCCAAGGCTGCGTCAAAGCTTCACTCCGAGTGTTACTTCCTCTAGAAAATCGACATAACCTCACAAATGTCCAAAAAAGTTATCTTTTTACATCGTGCCGATGGCTTGATAAAATTTATAGACGAATAAAAAAAAATAAATCGTAAAAGTGACATTGAAACGACGTTGATTTTTCACGTTGGAATATTTTCGAATTTACGTTTGTTCGCAAGACGCTGCACCCGTTCGCTTGGATCCTGATATTATTTCATTTTTGAAAATGACATTGCAGAGTTCATTGAAACTTCCGAGTTTAAGATATACTCGAAGTGTCACCGTTATACAATATTCAGCATTAATTGGTGAAACTCTCGATCCTCTTGAGAACTCCCAATGGTACATTTAATACGTCTGCGATGTACAAGGACCTCGTAAACCGGTATGACCCGCTGTACTACGGAAGGAAGTGTATATAGGTTCGGGTCGAGTTTATCGAAGTGAAAAGTGGTATTTACAGTATAGTTCCTGATTCCAATACTCGCGAGGTTTTTACACGAGACGACGGACCAACCTTGATACGCCTGACCAAATAAAACAGTCGGTTGTGTGCATTCAAGACGATGGCAGCGAGCGCCACCTGCTCGTCATTTCCGATAAAAATGTTTTATCATGTCCATAAATATTATTTACACCCAAAATTGTATGTTTTCATTATACAAATTTACAATAAAACATACGATTCTAACGAATCAACGATTAAGCGAGATCCTTGTTCAACTCAATACGATTGCGTAATGTCTACCAGCTCGAAAAAGAATTCGATAGATGTTTCCACCCAACGATTGTCTCGATAGATTTTGGCGAATAAAATGATTTGCATTGCAAATCACGCTGGAATATTGAACGAGGAATGTTGGGATTTCCGACTTGATTGTAACCGTCGAAACGAACCCCGACGAATAGCTTAGAGAATCTTGTGACGTTCTTTTCGCTCCGCATCAATCGTCACATTATTTCTAACCTCTCTCTGCCTCGATCGAGTACGAAAAATATGTGCAAATCGAACATTAAGAAGGGAATATATTCGCAGCGATAACTTCGTACTGATATATCGTAAAATATTTTCTCGATTAAGAGCGGCGCGATTTTGCAATGGGATACGAGTTGCGAAGTAAAAAAGTTTGTTAAAGAATATATTACTAATTACGGATTGTAATGTAAGAGTGCACGGTTCAGTCGTAAATTCGACGATGCTTCCGCCAATTTTAATGGTCGTCGAACAAACGGGCTCTTACATATATTTTAATGCCGCATACTTTCCCGTGAAAGTGTTTCATGTGTATATATATATATTTATATATATGTTTATATATATATATAGCAGTTTACGTGCGTGTAGCAACACGATGTTTCTCTCATCGACTGGTAATATACCAACTGCGAGAATGGGGCCAAGCACGAATGCACCACGGAGGTCCGAGATCTTTTCGAAAAGTGGGGAGCTGTATCACATCTGTACGTTTTTATTCCTGTCTCAACGGAGTATTGAGAGGAATCGATTCTGCAGTTCGATCTGCTTATGTACTGTATTATAGGTTTGCTAGAAACAGGTGACTCGTCAGACTTCGCGAGCTTCGTTCATTCGACTGTCTTTTTTTTTTGTTGGTTAGGTTAACGACGTCAAATGTGCATAGATGGCAATGCCATCAACATACATAGATGAAAATGGTCAAAAAAATATTCTAGAAATTGTTTTTTGCATTTTCCCAGTCTAATTTTGCACTTTCCGCAAAAACTCGGGCATATTCGTAATCAGCGGAAAATTTCCGATCAAATACACCCTTTTAATACACAAAAAACGAAAAAAAAAATTTTTCGACCTCCCAGGCCCATTCTGCCGGAATCTCAAAAATCACGATATTTCAAAAGGTCGTAGGGTGGACATTTTATATGCTATTGAGGTTTAATTGATGAGTTTGGAAAAGGTTTTTGCCTAACTTAAACAATGGCGTTGGATTCGTATCGATATCTCTAATAGTTTTCCCGGAATGTCCACTCGAAAAATCGCTAA
>JAPYZI010003618.1:0-33910 GCA_030523105.1 Ophioninae sp. A BG-2022a | reverse complement strand
CTTTTCGCCCCCTCCCCCCCCCCCCCTTTTTTCTTTTTTTTTTTATTCTTCCTTCCTTCCTTCCTTCCTTTCTTCCATCCTTCTACTTCCCTTTCTCTTTCGATCTACCCCCGTTTTTCCTCCTTCGCTATCGAGGACTGCGCGCGTCTCTTTGGCTCTGTTTTTCTCCATCCAGCATCCGGAATCAATGAAGACTCTTGAGGTATATCCTTTGGGCCTCGAGGGCCCACCGATCTCCGGTATTTACTCCAAGAGCCCTTCTCTCCTTTCGCCTTTCGGCCCTTTTCCCTCATTTATATACTACGCTCACTTCGCATACTCGATTGTCTACGTTGCACAACGCTCTCACGTCCAAATCCTATACAGATCGAAACAAATCCAAACTAACTCGAGGAATCCGAAACAGTCCCAAACAAACTCGAGGAACCCAAAACAATCCCAAACAAACTCGAATAAACGCTAACAAATCCGAGGAAAATCGAACCAAAACCCAAACAAACCCAAACGCACCCAAACAGAGCCAAACAAATCAAAGGAAACCGAACCTAAACTAAGTAAACTCAAACAAATCTAAGCAAACCCAAATACAACTCAAGCAAACCAAAACAAACCCAAACAAATTCAAATAAACCCAAGCATAATTTAAAAAAACGAAGTAAACCTAAACACGCTCATTCTTCAAGATTTTGCCGCTATGCCGATATACCGCGGGTGTGGGTTTGTTCGGTTTGATATTGAATAAATGAAACAAACCCAAGTAAACACTAACAAAATCAAAAAAATCGAATAAACCCAAAAAAAAAACCGAAACAAATCAAATTTAACCGAGTCGAAATTAAGTAAACGCAAACAAACCCATACAAATCCAAGCAAACCCAAATTCAACTCAAGCAAACCAAAACAAAACCCAAACAAATCCGAATAAACCCAAGCATATTAAAAAAAAAAAAAACAAAGTAAACCTAAACACGGTCATTCTTCGAGATTTCGGCAATATACCGCTTGTTTGGGTTTGTACGGTTTTTTATTGAATAAATGAGAATAAATTCCACAGTCACTAAATTTCTGACCTTGGTATCGGACCATCTATCAATACGTGTTTTTGGGGTAGCTCGAACCGAATCTATAGTCAATCATTATTAAACCGGACACGATTTGATTGATTGAATATCAGATTCGTTTTCAGGGAGCCCGAACCAACCCATGTACAGTAAACATGATTCAACCTTCGTGTTCGATTTTTTTGCCATTGATTCTTTGCAATCAATTAAACAACCAAATTAATTGAGTAAAAATACGAGACGAACAATTATTAGTTGATTAATATTAATTAATCTATTAATTAATAATAATCTAATTAATCTATTAATTAATAATAATCTAATCAATCGTCTAGATTAATTAACTAATCTATTAATCAATGTATTAATAATTAATTAAATAATAATTATTAATTTAATAGTATTAATAAATCTATTAATCATTAATCGACATCGATTAATATAGAATTTTTCGTCTCGTATTTTTATTGAATATTTAGACACATAATTGAGAAGATCATTGACTACGCGGACCCACATATTCGCGCTCCACATCCGGTTCGTGCGATCTCGTCGCGCGTGTTTCCGTGACGATAAAAAAATTAACGAACAAAAAATAAAATAAAATGAAGAAAATCAAGAAAATTCCTTCGTTATTTTTGCCGGGGGAGAGGGGGGGCGAAATTGTACCGTGAAACGGTAGATCATCGCGAGTTTAATAATCGGGTCGGGTGCGAGTTAACTCGTGTACTCTAACCTCTCTCTCTCTCTCTCTCTCTCGCTCTCTTTCTCGATCGTCCGTGTCTCTCCCGCGACTCGCCTAGGCCGTGAGAAAATGCACCGAGAAACCGTGAGTACGTTCTTTTTTTTTCTTTTTTCCTGCTTTTTTTTTCTTCTTTTTCCTTTTCGTCTCCTTTCGTTCTCATTAATGGATCCGCTCCGCGCGAATTGCCATAGAATCTTCGAACCCGTCGTTCCTCGAGAGTCAGAATCGTCCACGGAAAATTTCCACGTCGAAGAAAACGGCGCGCCGCCTCTCGATTACGATACGCGAGCGACCGGCCCTTTCAACTGCCTTGTGTAACGCGAAAAGCGAAATTTATTATTATTATTTTTTTTACTTTTTTTAATCGCCCTAATTCGCTGTTTTTTTTTCGGGCCGATTGTTTTTGCAGTCATTTATAAATATTAGAGGATATATTTTTGAAAAAATATTTATTAATTATTCATTATTCAAATATATCTAATACATTGTTGTTTAAAAATAAATATTCATTATACATTGAAATATTTATGTATTATGAATCTTCATTTAAAATAATAATATAATTAGGGATTTTAGTAATTACTTGTAAATAATAATAATAATAATGTATTAAAAAATAATTCAATGTCGTTTATGATTAATGAAGTAAGCGAATTTATACATGATTTACTGAGACCAGCCAAAAATGAATATTTACAAGTTAATCGTATTACAATTTCCATCACTACTCAAAATAATTTTTCGAAGCAAAAAATAACAAAAGATTTCTCCGAAAAAAAAAAAAAAAAAAAAAAAAACAAAATCTTTCTCCATAAGCAAAAACATTTATTAACCATTGTTGAAATCATATATATATATATAATTGCCATTTTTAATAAAAATGATTTTTCCAAACAAAAAATACCACAAACTTTCGCGATAAATATTTATTAAACAATTGTTCCAATTATAAAATTGTCTAACTAATTATAAATTATCACTATAAATGACAAAAACTTTTCTAAGGTGTAACAATAGATTTCCTCATGAATAATAATGAAAAAAAAAAATTGTTTGGGTTTGGAATATTAATGGAAAAAAAAAAAAAATTGTGTTGAAGAATAATAATTGTCGAACGGTGAGCGGTTCGCACGTTGAGACTCAACGATAGTGTACATACGTACAAACGGTGGTACGAGTTTTCGTGCGCCTCGTACGTCGACACGTGACGAGGCTCGTTAATTAGGAACGAGACACTCGAAGAAAGCCCCCGTCCCGGGGACAATGCTTCGGGAAAAGCGAGAGACAAGAGCGGACCGTTAATTGTATGGAACCGCATTGTTCCCGAATAGGAGTTAGCAAGGTCGGGAAGATGAGTTCTCTGTGTCTCGCGCGACGGCGACGACGATCATCATAATGATAATGATAATGATTATGATGATGATGATGCACCTCCTTCGAGAGTACGAATCCTCAAGATCGCGGCCAAGTGTGCTTCTGCGATCAGAGAGAGAGAGAGAGAGAGAGAGAGAGAGAGAGAAAGAGGTTGAAGACGGAGAGGGGGGAGAGGAAGGGGGGTTCAGAATAAAGAAAACGAGGAAGATAAGAATGGAGCGAAAGCGTCGAAACTGTCACGAGAGTACGCGTACCAACGGAATATAAATTGGGCTCGCGAATTTCGAGTCGTTAAAACGAGGGCGATTCATTAAGAGGGCGCGTACGAATTAAGACGACGAGAAGAAACATTCTCAACTTTTGTTTTCTCATTGAATTTCAAAGTTTCGGGAACATTGTGATCGAATCCAAACGGCGCGGAGTTCGAGTTGGACTCAACGCAAACGAACCCAAACAACTGCACAGAACTGCGAACTAACCCAAACAAGGACAGGTCGCAATTGACCTATGCGTATTAACGCAAACAAACCCGAACAACCCGAAATTGTAATTGAGCTTTAGATGAAAACCCAAACAAACCCAAACAACCCGGCGGAGCTATTGAGTTCAACATACAAACCGAAAGAAACCCAAACAACCCAACTTTGAAATTAAGCTCTAGATACAAACCCAAACAAACCCAAACAACCAACCCAACTTTGGGATTGAGCTCTAGATACAAACCCAAACAAACCCGAACAAACCACTCGACTTTGAAATTGAGCTCTAGATTCAAACCCAAACAAACCGACGTTCCTATTGAGGTCTAGGTACAAACCCAAACAAACCCAAATAACCGAAAGCTCTATATATGAACCCAAACAAACCCAAACGTTCAATTTTTTTTCACCGACGAGAAGTTTCAGAAAAAGAAAAAAAAATTTTCCCTCCACGACGAGAAAAACGGAATCATATAAAGTTCCCCCAGAAATTGGATCGCCAAAATGTTCGCGTTGTCAGTCGCGCTTCTGGTCGCGGTGGATCGAAAATCTCGTCAAAGTCTCGTCAGGAGCCTCGACTCTCGTTTACCAAGAGTTGTACGTGTGTACGTGCGCGATCGCCTCTCGTTCTCGTTGATCCGCGCTCGCTTGCTCGCTTCCGCGGGTTCGTTGGACCTACGAGGCCCCCGTGTGATGGGACTCGCGGAGAACCCGATCTTCCGGTTCTCCACTTCGCCACACTCGCCGCTCAAGTTTTACGCGACGTTTTCTCTATATACGTACGCGCGTCCCCGTCCTGTAACTTGCCCCCTAAGCGACTTGGCAAAGCTCGCTCGGGCGCGCGACTCTTCGCCTTCGCTAAATCAAAGGGGGGGATGAGGAATCGAAGAGGACGGTAGGGTGGGGGGGGGGGTCTCGACGACCGAACGAAATCGAACGCTTTTTCGCTCGGAGACACTCCCAAATTTATCCTACGCTTCGATCAACTCTGACTCGACGATTTCCACCCCTCCACGAATTCATTACTTTTATTCTTATTTTGTATATTTTTTTCGTCGTCATCGTCATTAACATTATTGCGTTCTTATATCAGCCTCTGATAAGAAAATTATTTCCGTATTACTGTTTCCCTCGAATTTACACTTTTCAATATTATGTTAAATTTGTATTTAAATATTATTTTTTGTGCTCGTTTTCTATTCATTTATTACAGTAATTATTATTCGTTACGTAATTATCATTAATTTATCTTTATTTCCGTTTGAAATTTATCTTCGAATTTTTAATTTACTTTTCAATTTAATTTTTCTAATTTAATTTTCATTCATTTTCTTCTTCAGTGATAATGAATTCTTCGAGCAATTATTTTTTCCATGTTATTACTATTATTATTATTATTGTTGTTGTTCTGTTCAATTTTTATTTTCGAATTTTATTTTCGTTTTTAAAGTGACTTTTGCGTTCTATTATTATTATTATCAGCGTAAAATACAATTAACGGTGAATTAATTAATCTGAAAGTTTTGTTTTCAATCAGAGAATGTGAAACACAATATTATTAATAATAATCATTTCTATATATATTTAGAGTATACAGATTGGCAATAATGAAGTCGACGACGAGCCCGATCAGCCAAAAAGTCCCAACCTCGTATCATCCCCGAGGTTGCTTTTTCTTACGCTCTTTTTCATACGTATCTGCCTCTTTCTCGGTTCGTTCGTTTTTTGGTCTCTCGACGGGGAACGGGTGCTTCGGTGTAGATTGGATGCACGATATCAAGCCACTCCGGGTATGTAATCCTTTTTCTCGGGTGAATATTCGAAGGAGCGCTCAGCAGGGCGGATAAAAAAGAGGAAGTTGTCCGGGCCGAGGGCGATGAAGGGCGGAAGGGCAGGGAGGAACAGGAGCAAGGAGAAGAGGGAGATGAAGAGAGAGAGGGAGAGAGATTGAAAAAAAGTAGAGGGGGAAAGTGAAAAAATGGAAGATCGAGAGGGGTGGAAGAAACAGAGTGAAAAAATGGGCTCGAAGGACCCTCGTTAATTACGAGAGGGCTTGGCGCGGTGACATCCGTGGAGAACGCGAAGAAACGAGAATGCGGCGAAATCGAAGGGACGAAGGAAAAAGGGCGAAAACAAGAAGGATGAAGGGCCCGGGCAAAGGGTGGCCCTTCCAGTGCTCACGTAACGAAGAGAACGCGCCAGAAGAAAAAAAAAGGGCGAAGGGCTCGAGAAATAAGGGCCCGCACGAAGGATGGCCCTTCGACGACTCACGTAACGAAGGGAACGCGCCAGTGAATAAAAAAAAGGCCGAAGGACTCGAGGAATACGGGCCCGGAGGTACCCCAAGGGAGGAAACTTCCAACGAGGACCCGAACGCGAAGGAGAACTGGACGCGGATCTCATCCCGTCCGGACAGCCGATTTCGTTCGGCGCTCGCGAAAATTCCTACGAAACGAGATGCTCTCGTGGGCCCTCGCCGAAATTTAACGCGGCCTGCATATAGTATATATATATATATATAAATATATATGTGTATAGTATATAGTTAATAGAAATCCATTAAAACAAGAAGGCTATTTAAAAAATCGATCATTTTTCTTCATAAATTGATAGTTCAATTTCTTAAGAATATTCCAAAATTTTTACAGTGGAATTCCAAGAATTGTTGGTATTTTTGCAACAAGACGCCAAGAGCGTACGCGCCGACTAAACAGAGCTCTGCGACTTTGGGCGCGTTTTTCACAAAACCATGTTTTTCCCAACTGCTGAAACGATTACTCAGAAACTAATCCACCGATTTGGATGAAAATTGTCACGCGTCTTCGTTGCATCACCAGTTTATCGGTGAACCTAAATATTATTTTGTATTCCAAAAATAAAACCTATTTTTGCCCTTAAATATGACAAAAACTTCACGAAACATCACAAAATTGACTTTATTAAGCTGCCGTTTTCTGAATTTTGCATATATTTTAAAAAATCCAGGTTCACCGACAGCATACGGGCCTTATCGGTGAGAATCGTTTTCATTTTTGCATAATTACGGCATGAGGGAGGACTACAGCAGTGCGATAATTTTGTTTAAAAATTTTTAAAACCATAATGTAGACGATGGACAATTTTTGTATGTATTTTTAAAATAAGTATATATATTTTTTTCGAACAATTAAAATATGAAACAAAACACATTTAAATATCCAAATGTTTATGCATATTCTTTCTATGAAAAAAAAATCATGAGAAATCCACAATTTTCGATGTTGTAAATGATCTGCCTGCCTTAATTTCTGGAGTCAACCGATCGCATACAACATGCGTATATTGGAAGTCAGTTCGGATGCTTTATTGGTGCACTCTCGCCTCTCGACGCGCGAATCCATCCGCGTTGGTAAAACTCGTTGAACGCGTCAACAAGTATATTAATTACCGGACGAGAACGCGGGAAGGTAAAACACACAAAAAAAAATGGAAACGGATAAGAGACTGCAGGTCGATAGAGGCGATCGCGGTGGTGGAGAGCGATTATTATAATTCTCGGGGACTCGTTTAAAAAAAACGTCGAGGGAGATTCTAGGCCAGATTGGCATAATGCCTTTGCCTCCGTAACGTAATATCTCGCTCGAGTGACACGAGTAATTGCGCCGATACAGCGGCCCGAGATAAAGTAAACATTCGCGGTATCGCACTCTCGTTGAAATCACCGGTATAATCAATGCGCATGCGTATTTTATCTCAGTACGCATGCGTGGGTATCTGCAATGCGTATGCGTGTGTATATTCAATACGCATGCGCGAGCATATAAATGCCCACGCGTTTGTATCATCAATGCTCATGCGCTTGTATCCCGATGCGCATGCGTCGGTGTATCAATGCGCAAAGCCACGACGCATCCAGAAATAATTACTACCCGATAAAAAACATTTTTTTTTTTTTTTTTCTTTAACTCACACCCTCTCGGGTTTTCACTTAGTTATTTCCCAAGCTTTACGTACTTTCTTTTGCGTATTATTTGTATCTCGTGTACTTTTGTTTATCGTGTTTTACTTTGCAGCCGATACTTGCTCGTATCGCTTTTGCAAACAAGAACATCAGTAGTGAAGAAATATTGTTGCGAAACCGCCGTGTTCGTCACAGGTATTAGTAATCTCTCTTTCGAACGCGCGTATATATCGCGTCTTTCTGATTCACGCGATAACTCATAGATTCGTTTCGACTTTATCACTGCGCAAACGAGCTTTCGATTCCCCGTTAAACGACAAAAGAAAACGTGGTCTAGCGTCATCCCTGCTGTGACGCTTTCGAGACACGCGTATTGATGTTATCGTACATTTACCATTTTCTCCTTTCCAGTATCGATGAAAAAGAAAATAACACGATTTATCAAAACGGAGAATTATAATAATGACTAATTACCAATTAACCGACAGCGAGCTTGCCGATACACTGGAATCGATTAGAGAACCTCGATTTTCCAAAAAAAACAAAAGTAATCTCTCGTATCTCGGAGTTACAGGATACCAGAATAACTTACGCGGCACAACGACGATGGAAAGAAAAATGGAGGATGAAAAGTGTGGAAAAAAGAAAAAGCTGCTGAGGCGGAGCAGCATCGAGGACCCCGTATCACGGATAAACATCAGTGTCCATCTTTTCCTGCATTTACGCACACGCGCACACCTCCGTGCGCAGTCACGTGTACAAGTGTAACGAATAGGTAGGTATATAGACGGTAGCGCCAAGTGGAGACGAGGAGACCTCGTGTAGAGTCCTCCGTATACCCGTACGTGTATAGCCTCGTAAAAAACTAGACTGGCGCTTTTTCAAGGATGTGCTGTTGCTGCTGCACAGGTTCAGTGAATTCTCGGGTAAACCGGTGGTGAGCCGATCTCCCCTGATAGAAAGAGAGAGAGAAAGAAAATGTATATCCCTCTCTCTCTCTCTCTCTCTCTGCCGGTCGTCACGAGCACCGCGAACGGGTTGCATTTCGAGCGAGTTTGTATGTACACACCGCAGGCTCTGGCCACAAGTCTATACGCGCAGCCCTACTGTTAATCCTATCTACTCCCGCCTCCCCTCCTCCAACGCATCGAACGGACGACGCGTGCGCGCCGAAAAAGCGAAAAAACGTCCGAACGATGGAAGACACGGCCAGCGCATATATGTATCTGTTATGGTGTACTCACCGACGAGGTTATCCGCTTATTCGAAGATTCGAACCGTTTCGAGACGCTCCCGTCAGTCGTTGGCTCGGGTTCGGCAGTTTCTCGTCACCACACTCGAAACTCACTTTTCATACCGGCGTTTTGTTATTTCGCACCACACCGCGACAAAGAGCACAGACAACACCGCCCTCTACTCGAGTTTACGTTCTCCCGATTTTTTGTTTTTTTTTTTTTACTTTTTTCTCTCCTCACCGTCACGCGCTTCACAACGGGGGTAAAAAAGGCACGAGATCGAAAAGGTGATTCGAAGGATTCGGGGGGGTGTATATACGGAGGCCCTGCTCTTTACACAGATCACTGACCAACTTCACCGAGGACTGACGCGTTACTGACTCCCGCCGCCACAGGACACGACCGGCGCGCCGAGCCTTCCGCCACCTCCACTCCATGACGCGACCCTCCATCTCGCGGCGAATCGAGATACTACTTATACGTGCCCATCGCCTGCTAGCCTCACCGGCCCTCTATACCGCACACGCGTTCACCCCAAGACATATAACCGAGTGGGAGTGGATCCGACTTGGTTGTGTTTGTGCGTGGTGCGCTGCGAGCCGGTCACCGCGAGTGCCTACGCGCTCCTCGGACGTATATCTGTACAGTACCGGGTTATTGTTCCTCGTGCAGAACCGCCGCGGGATGGATTCCGTGGGGGGGGGTCGCGTCAACGTGAACGTGCGCGAGTACATTGCAAACTCCAATTCCGAACTGATACCGAACCCAAACAAACCCAAACTCCGATACCGAGCTGTCGGGATTAAGGACACGTACATCGACGCGACCACACGAATTTTTAAACGCTCTTTTCTTAAAATGATTTTCGTTGGAAAGCATCGAGCCTTTACGGGATTCGTGGACGCGAAGCATTGATGATTTTGTTTGGATTTATTCATTTTTAAACAAATGTCTTTTTGAAAGTTCGCGCCGGTGCAATAGAAATATTGTCGGAACGGAACTAGCGCCATGGACGGGTTAGAGGTAGAACTAAAAAGTACGAAAAAAACGCATGTCATATGTCACACAGCTTTCGCTAAGTTTAGGATACTGTGACAAACCGAAAAACGACACATCGAAAAAGAAATAATTTCATAGGAATACGAGAAAATAATTGAAAAATCATTTGTACATTTTTGTACGTATTTGTATGCAACGAACTTGTGTTCCCAGCTCATTGAGAATACTTCTAATAAAAAATACAAAGGATTACGGAACGGATTTTTTATTCTGTTTATTATTCAGCTATATACCTGTTCAATTCGAATCATTTTATTCTGTCGTCAAATCAAACAAGCCCAAACAATAAATTCTATCTTATCATCTTCCGGCACTCTGTTTCCCGAAATCATTCGTTAACAAAATACACGAAAAACTACGACTGTCACTTGATAAGAAAAATCTGGCGAAAGAAATGCAAGAATTTCGTTGTTCCGTTGTGCGGGTAAAAAAACGGTTCTTCAAGCAACAGCCATTATCCGATACAATTTAACATACCGCGACATTTTCAAAGAGCGCTCGGACACTGCGGCAATGTCCGCATACCTCTCGCGCGTTTACGGCGCCTCGAACAGGACATTAAACTTCGAAAAATAGCGGCCATAACCTCTCCCCGCAGAGTCGCGAATCTTCGCTACAGTCGAGCCGAGAACAGGGCTCTCGGATGGCCTTGGAAATGGATTATCTCCACGGAAATACTAAACCTACTGTAACGATCACCGGGCCGGGTAGGAGAGTATAGTATACCTATATATGGGTCTTGCATGCGACGAACGGTAGCGACGACTCGTATGGGGAAAGTGTCGAAGTGGAAGCCGCGAGATGGCGCAGACTTTCGAGCCGCGATGCCCGCTCGGGTGGTAAAAAGGTCCGATTCTGGCGCGAGCATCGAGCAGTGGAGGGGATATCGCCGTCTAGCACGTGACTTCGTTTCGGCGTTCAGTCCCCGCTCCGTGACGTTCCGCGTTTCATGTCGTTTTTTTTTTCGCTC
This sequence comes from Ophioninae sp. A BG-2022a, assembly GCA_030523105.1. Classification (NCBI taxonomy): domain Eukaryota; kingdom Metazoa; phylum Arthropoda; class Insecta; order Hymenoptera; family Ichneumonidae; species Ophioninae sp. A BG-2022a. Next base: position 23,047 of record JAPYZI010003618.1, on the reverse strand, counting down.
CAATCTCCGTATATCACTCACGACCTATCGGGATGGACGACTCGGAGGATGACTTACTGCTGAAGGCTTATCGAAGTTACGCGAACGAGGCTGATCAGCGACCCCCGGAAGAACGAATTTTGTCGAACGCTAATGAAAATTATGTCGACCAGTGCGAGCCGGAACCCACGGAGGAAGAGTTCCTGTTAAAAGCTTATAAGGACTACGACAACGCAACCGTTGAATGGCCAAACTTTCGCAACGTAGAGACTTACGAAAAGTTCCGAGGTGTGGCGCTGCAATCGCTCGGAAACAAATTATATACAGGCTCATTCACGTTCAATCTACCTTTATATCCCACATGTACACGGATTGCAGGGAATCAAGCGAAGCCCTTGCCACTGTTGATAAGAGAATGCGCCAGGTTGATTCCCGTGGTATCGACGGAGAAGGAAACCTACGTCGATTTTTATCCGTTCAACATGCCTCGAGACCAAGTCAAGAGTATCAACGTGGTCGGAACGATCGTGGGACGCCAAGTCAACAAATCATATTTGGAAATTAAAGGTACGCACTGATACAAAGCCACTCTCAAATAATGAATACTTTATTCAATCATCGACGATGTATGCATGAAGTGTCCGACGGAACCGGAACCCTAACGGTTCTCTACAAAATGGCGAAATTCGAGAACGATCGGAAACGGCGACAGGATATTAACACGAAGCACGGAGTATTGGAGACGAACGTGGAGAGGTTTACGCGTTTGATGAAGGTGAACGTAAACCCGAATCAATCCAGTCGAGAACAGATCAACCCTGCGATGCAACGAATACAACGGTTCATTTATTACTTTTTTAATTGAGATATTATCGCTTCATATATATTTGCATATCGAACATTCTCGTCGTTTGAGTGTTTTTTGTCGAGTTTACACATGTTATGTTTTTTTGTCCAGTTTTCAGCAACAGTACTCGATGTGGTGGAACGAGTGCAAGTGCGGAATGCTCGGCACACCCCTCGAAATCGGAAGCTACGTAAACGCGTACGGCTACTGCAACTTGAAGTTCAACAGGTCTCGGCGCGACCTAGAGAGCAGCAACTTTTGGGATACCGGCTATTTGCCGGTTTTAATCTTTAACGCGTATGCCCTCAAATCCATCAGCGAGAGAGAGTACAACGCTAAGATTCAAAACTGGATTAAAGGTGTCTTTGCAATTAAATATTTGCCAAACAGCGTAGATCGCACTGACGGAAATTGTTGAAATCCGGGATAAATATGTGGCCCATCCCCCCCGTCTCCTAAACATTGAATAAATATACGATTATTTTAGATGCAAATATATATTTCTATGCGACTCGATAATCCCCGTAACGCGAAGTCTGCTTTTCGGCCATTTTCCTGACGCTAAACGTGAAACGACCGTTTCGTAGCTGGCCGTTTTTTTTCAAGATTCGAGATATGATCTATAATCCGTAAATTTATTGCGACATTTTTATAATTCTGACATTTGATTTTTTGGTGGAGTATCAGCTGTGATTGATGTATACGAATATAATTCAATGTACCATTATATTCATATTATTCAATACTATCGCTATATTCCGAAAAAACCGGTATTCGTGGGAAAAATTTAAAATACCTCAAAGCGGATTGGAACCCGGAATCTTTAAACTACTAATCCAACGCTCTAACCACTGAGCCACGATCGCTCTCTACAGTATATTACTTTGAATCGATCCTATAACCCATTACGTCATTTGATATACATATACACCCCGCGATTCGGGGTGTTGATTTATCGCATTAACATGTAATGCTCCCCCATAACGGAAGGAAAACAATAAAATATGAGCAAGTATAACGCGTCGAGAAAATCAGGTAAGAAGTGACGCGGATACGAAGCTGCAGTCGTGCGCGCGTTCGAAAGTTTTTACATGCATACCACGTGACGGGTATTATTATCCGGGAAGCGTGATCGCGAACGCGCTTTCCCGGATTCGTCGTGTGCACATAACCTTCAACTTGGAGTCGAGCGCGCGAGTCCGAGTAACGCGCAACGTTTTCAAGTGGTCACGGACACTGGAGTAGTCGTTAAGTTCTTCAGCAACGCGCGATACACGGTCGCCTCACAACGTTTTCATTTGAGGTTTGAAAGTGGGGAAAAAAAATGACGGCAGCAATTTTCGCGATCGGTTCGTTCGATGGGAATAACGCGCCAGGGATTTCAATATAGCTTGTCTTGTTTCGTAAAAAAAGTCACTAGAGATGTTTGATATTTGTCACTAAAGATGTCACTAGGTAAAAATCGATGTCCTTCACTTCATAGGAGTTTTTCTTCATAGGGATGTTTTCATGAAAATAAATTGAGTATTTTACCGCAGTTCCTGCAAGATGGCGGTCCGTGTCATCTTCTTTCGGGAACCCGTCGAGTAAATGCTGGAAATAATTGACAAAATTACACGAAGAGTGCTCGTAAGAAACGTAAATTATTCGTGCTCGAGTTCAAACATATCGCTCGCATAATTTATAATTAAAATCATAAATTAAATATTTAAAGTGATATTTCGATTTCTCAGCGAAATATTGGAAGCTCAGGAGCGATACTAACTGCTGTTTTTGCGAGAGTCCGAGCGCGGCGCCACTCGAACTCCAGTAAACCGACAGCCCGTCTCTCTCTTTCTCATCGAACGTTCTCGCGACTGTTGGGTGTAAACTCGGTATATTTATTCTCGCGCTTCTCGAGCGATCGCGAAATTATTTCGCGGGCTCTCGCCGCGAGACTCGTTCCCAACGTGCACGTACGGTAATAATAACAACACGGGCAATGATTTATTGCAAAAATGTTAATTGAATGAGTGGCGCTGGCAAGTTCGTGACGTGGGTTAACTTTGAGGTTAGAGCGAGGCTGTGCCAAGTCTCCCGTAGACTGGACGAAAAAACCAAACTGTTGTGTATATCCATTATCGCCAATTTATCATTTACGGAACGAGTGGTACGTGCCCGAATACATCTTTATGTACTTTCAACGTGGCCACCGCGTTATCCACGTGCGAGACGCCCCGCGTTTGTCGTGTAAACTTTCAAAATTCACCGAGCCATTATTGAGAGCGCATATACTGAAAAGCGATTACGAGCGTTCTTACGGAATAAAGAGGTTACGAACGTTTTCACGGAAGCATCGTTTCTCCGACAACCACGGCTGTAGCGGGGCGCGAGGAAAGAGGGGCGGCGGCCTTAGAGGGGAACCGCCCATTCTTTCGATTTCGGCCGTTAGGCGGTTGAATCGATCTAAATTAAATCAATAAATTTAAACAATTAGTTCAGTTTAATTAAATAATTAATAAACTTTAAGTGATTTAATAAATAAATTAAATTTTACTTATAAACGATGCATTGATATTTCTCAAATAGCATTGTATTAATTGGACTATCGCGATTGGTGAAAACTTTTCTACTACGCATGCGCGTTTACACGAGTCCGGTTTCGATTTCTTTCCTTCCGATCGCCTTGACGATTACGATACAATCACCGGGATCAATATATTAGTCAGTACGTATCGTTTTCATTCGAGCTCCTCCGCATCCTCGAGAAGATGAGCCACGCGATATGAATCGACGATAGCACGTCGAGAAAGAATAAATAACAAGAAAATTAACGAAAAAAAGAGCGGAGAAAAAAAAGACGAAAAAAGAAAACACATCCCGCGGAGCGCAGGGACCCGATGAATGCGCAATTATTCTGATCGATGATGACGCGACCGGTGATTGATGACGGAGTCTGAAAAATCAATGAGGACTTAAAGACGCGTCACGATTTTGACGGGAGAGCGAGATATAGCGAGGCACGCGAATCCGCGTACGTCTTTACTCGTGTCAGAGTTCAAGGAACGTCAAAACATCTATAACCTCTGACACTTGTACAGGGTGTCCCATCGAAATTATTACAAACGGCAAACACGATGACAATAATAATAATACATACAATAATTTAAAGAAAATCATTATTACATTAATTATTCTATTATTTATAATTACATAATAATAATTATAACAATAACTGTTTTATAACCCGAACAAAAACTAGTGTTTCTTGAGTTTGGGTTAATTACAGTATTATAAATATTATAATAATAGCAATAAAACAATAATTTTTAAAAAATTATCACAATAATTATACTATTATTTATAATTACATAATAATAATCGTAACAATAACTATTTTTTATAACCCCAACAAACGAAAACCCAAACGAGGATTTGGGTTTTATTAATGACGGTATTATAAATAATATCCTAATATTTACAACAATAATTAATAGTCCCTTTAATAATTTTATTTTATATAATATAATGTTAATAATAATAATAATAATCATTTATTTCAAACAAAATTGTCATACAATTTTCGAATGTTTTCATCGCACCGATAATTATCAGGAATTTCCATTAAATGAAGGTTGATAATCGCGATAACGAAGAAAATATCAGCGAGTAGAAATAACCTAAAATCCTCAGGTAACAACAATGATCGTAGCCAAATTTGAACGCTCCCGTAATCGCGAGTATAATACTAATATGCGATGCGTGTAAGAAGGGCGGATGTACGCTGGACTCGAGTACACGATTACCCGGCCTCTATAAACTATACACTGTATTATCGAGCTGCACTTAAATCGCCCGTTCCGTATGCGAATAAGCGAACACAAGAAGCTAAATCTGTGGGTTGACCGCGACCCGGCCACTTATTTGCGGACCGTGACTGCAAACGTTAAATTAATGAGCGAAGCAACGTCTGGGCAGAGAGAGAGAGAGCAAAGGAGACGCTCGATTTTTTCACTGTAGTATTACATTAATATTCCGATGTATATTCAACACGCCCCTTTGCAGTTAATTTGGATTAAGGTATTACTGGAAGGACCGTCGGGACAAAAGTTAGTACAAAATGGGGGAAAATCGTGAATTTACGTGTTTAGATCGTACCGTACGTAATTAGCATTACTAATATCTCGCTTGATAATACATTAACAGTTTGAAACGTTTTGAAACAAACCCAAACAATCCGAATTCAAGTCAAACCCAAACAAAACGAATTCAGGTCAAACCCCAGCAAACCGAATTCAAGTCAAGCCCCAACAAACCGAATTCAAGTCAAACCCAAACAAAACGAATTCAGGTCAACCCCAAACAAACCGAATTCAAGTAAAACCCAAACTAAGCGAATTCAAGTCAACCCCAAACAAACCGAATTCAAGTCAAACCCAAACAAATCGAATTCAAGTCGAACCCAAACAAACCGAATTCAAGTCAAACCCAAACAAACCGTATTCAAGTAAAACCCAAACAAACCGAATTCAATTCAAACCCAAACAAACCGAATTCAAGTCAAACCCACACAATCCGAATTCTAGTCAAACCCAAACAAACCGAAATCAAGTCGAACCCACACAATCCGAATTCTAGTCAAACCCAAGCAAACCGAACTCAATCCAAACCCAAACAATCCGAATTCAATTCAAACCCAAACGAATTCGACGATATTAGTGGACACTTGACTGACCTTTCATCATTGACTGTAGATCCGCTCCATCAAGCGTACGTCGTTTGATTTTTTAATTTATTCCTCGCAATTTTTTTCCACTTTCAATAATTCAAGTCAAATTTTCTAAGCAAAGTTAATTCAAGTCTAACCCAAACAAACCCAAACCAATTCGAGGACATTAGCGGACGTTCGACCGAGCTTTTATCATTGACTGTACATCCGTTCCATCAAGCCTACGGCGTTTGATTTTTTAATTATTTCCTCACAATTTTTTTCCACCTCATCATCTCTTTCGATGTTCTTTTCACGCACACTTTGCCAATGCTGAAAAACCCGGATCGGAAAGGAAAAAATCATTGTACACGCGTCTACGAAGCACGGGAGAGTGAAAAGAGTCCAGATATCATTACTCAATGCTACAACATTCGAATCCGTCCCTTATACCATGGGCTTGTACTATTTGTTATCTCCGAGCACTACGATCGTACAGGTACCCTACAGGTACACTGGCGAACGATTCTTCCTCGAGTGAGTCATTGTAATCACGTTAGCCTGGTGTAAGACCGTATATATATATATATATATATAAACTATAGATCACTCTAAGACACGTTCTCGTTAGATATGACATATGGGATGACAAGCCCGGACGACTCTGGACACGAGATTACGTATACATTTTGTGTCTTTTATCCTACGCACGCGCTCAATGGCAGAATTATATACACGGGCAACCGAGAAGCGGACGTTTCAGGGGGGGGACCGTTTTGAGGGAGACGGAAGAACGTAGTTGTCGTTACGAATTCTTTCAAATTCATTGAAACTCATTAAAAAGTTTTTTTTTCCTAATTATAGATACGCTATTCCATTTTGTTGAAAAAAAAATAAATAAAACAAACACAATAAGCTTACAAATGTCTAGTATTCTAAAAAAAACCCTAGTTCGATTCTTCGAAAATTACGACTATTATTTGATTTAATAAAATTCCTTGTTAATTGGAGATTAATCTATTATATTACATTATCGCCACATGTATGAAAAAATTGGCTCCATGGTAGTTAACAGGACATCAATAAATAAACAATCAATAAATCAATCTCTTTGCAACCCATCTCAAAATAAACGCAGTCAGAGACGACCCTTGCCAGTCACTCCTGCTAAATCCCATTTAATTTTCCCGGTGCAGTTGGCGCAATAATAATTACGAGGATAATTGCCCTGAAGAATCTCTCGGATTCACTTGGTGAGCAGAAAAGAAGATCTCGACGGGGTTGGTATACACGACTGGCGCATAGTCAGGACTGACATCGCGCTGTCCCGGAATTTGAAGAAAAAAAAACCCACGAGGAAACCGTCCTCACGATTCTCTTTCCCGGTGCGTCGCGAATTTTTCCCAAAGAGATACGGAGACGGAGAACGAAAGAGAAGAAAACGACTTTTTTTGAATCGCCAAGCTCGCGTTCCAGAAATATTCGACGAATGAATTTCTCTGCTTGTTTTATTTTTATGTATCTCTAACCTCAAATATACGGAATTTAAAAAAATTACTTATGTGTCTTTCCATTATAATTATTAAAGTGATGTATTACCCGACCAGAAATTTTTCTCCGGCAGCCGGATCACGAATCAAACAAGATTCAAGATGCGTCCATTATTCCATATGTGAATTTGGTGGGTTGTGTTATTATAATAACGCAGAGCGAATTATTCACAGAACAACAATTATAGAATAGTTTTTTTAAGTTTTATAAAATTATTATAAAGTGTAATTCGTTTTTAATAATTTAAAGATTAAGTACATATATTTTTTGAAGATTTATAAGAATCGTACGAGTTACGAGAAAAGAGTAAGATTTCCTTTCAATTATTAGAGTCAAATAAAATTCCACTACTAAAAATAAAAATCGTAGTTTTTATTATTTATCAAAACTTTCTAATCGAATTAATAGTTTAATCTAATAAAAAATTAATATTTCCATTAAAACAGAGCTATCGAAAAAAAATAAAATTAACAAATCGGATTTACAAACCGTTTTTACATAATTATGAGCATACGATGTATTGAAAATTATTATCATTGAAATGAAATAAAATTAAAAAAACTGTACAGGTCAAAGTCAATTTTTCAAGATTCGTATAAAATTGGAATATAGCAATGAAAACGAAATAGGTAAATCGGAATCAGAGATCCGTGTCTTTTTCTCGTTATCTCGATAAAATCCGTATATTAGAAGTGAATAAAAAAAAAAAAGGAAAATTGAACGAAAATGAATGTTGTTACTATCGAAATAAAAGCAAGAAATTCTGGGACGCAGTCGAGGCGTATATTCGGTGCAATATAACGCCGCGGGCACGATAATGGAGAATCTTCACAGTGTATTTACGAGGACAGGGACCTGACGTTAAATGCCCCAAGGATTAGCGATATCACCGGATAATTAAAATGGACGCCCGCGGAGTTGTAATTATCCGTTGGTGCGCGCGCGCAAACGCATACCAGTTTCACGTATACCCACGTGTTCGCGTACACCCTTGGTAAATATATATTTGTTTGGAGTGACAGGTTTGGGGGAGAGACCGAGACCTTATTTAAATCCCTGCGTTAAGATCGAGCGTATTCATTTATTAAGCAACATTTGTGAGCCCGAGCGATATCACGCGCGCGATACTGCGTTACGATCATTTTAATGTTGGAATATACTTCGCAGCGCAAACCCCTTCGCGCTCCCCCCCCCCCGCTCTTCGCTCTCTGCCGCCACGATCGCTGTTCCGATTCGCTGTGGAACTGATAATTGCGAGATTTACCTGCGCCGTAGTTAATTTAATAGACACACGAGGCCGCGATCGCAGCGTGTAGCGCGCGCCCTCGTACGACTGACGTTTTATGCATTTACCAGTTTCGAGAGCTCGGCGATACGATCTGCCGATAGACGCCTGGGGTATCCCGAGTCCCATAGGCGAGAGACTCGCTGTCGAATCACTTTTGTTTCAAATTTAAGAGGTATTAACCGAAACCCTCGAATTTAACGATTTTATTATTTACCCTCGTCGTGAACAAAGTCCTCGTTATTGTTTTGTAGGTTATGAATGTTTCAGATTTCGATCGTGTTTTACGCAAATCGAATGCGTGTTATCGGATATTCTGTATCAAGGCTAAACGTCATTTTTTCTTTGTTCAATAGTGCCGGACTATTTTTATATGAAATAACGAAACAATTAATCTTATCGCGATAATTGTTTATTTATCGAAGGATTGAACTGCTACGAATTATTGACTCTGTCGATAATAGAAGATGATGAAAGGAAAGTTTTCCAGTGGCGCCATCTATTCGGCCAGTTTGTGAAGTAGAGAAGAAATGGGAAAGCTCGAAATCCGCGATCTCCGGTCGGTGTACGTCGAATCCTTTTACAGTGCCATGAATCTCACTGAAATTAAAGCTAATTACAAATCGATCAAAAATCGAGACCCATCCGAGTATGGGTCTCGCCTGAAACTCGATCCGATCGTAATCGATAATCACGAGGAGGATGCATCTACTTCGATGAATTTTTTGTTCGATTTTAGGTGAAAGGACGCATCCTTCGAAAACGACGATTCACCGATGTCCTCGTAGTTGCTTTATCCGTGATACGCTTTTTTTTGTAATTCGTGCGGAACCCCCTCTACAGTTCCGAAGGTTATAGCAAAACGGCGTATAGGTAAAACAGTTATTACACGTACGAGCGATTGGTTGATCTACCGAAAGTGAATTTGTTCAGGCTGTGTCAAGGTCACATCGTAAACTACAAGATGACGATGCGTGTACACGAATTAATTATGGAGGATACACGATATTTATACCTGAAGAGACGGCTGATTGAAAAACCGACAACACTTTTTTTCTCCTTGAACGCACTCCGCTTGAAATGTCCGCGCGCGCGATATGTGTTTCTTTTTTTCATTTTTCGTTATACGTACATACAGCTATTTTACATAAGCCGAGAGCCGAGCCTTATTCATACCCATTAACGACTAGTCTCATCCTTTGTTGTTTCCCCCCGCGATCTAAAGTTCATCGCGTACGCGGATCGACGTACTTAACGGCAGTCGACGTATCGGAATATACATATGTATGTATACACGCGTTAGTGTACCCTCAAGAGATGAACACACGCATGGGCGGGCTACATTCATGTAGACATCACCAGTCATTAAAAACGCGTTTTCCGGTACGCGTAGGAAGCTTGCACAGAAAACGTTGGCCGCAAATGTTTATGTGACGCAACGAGATATCAGTCAATCAGAGGTACCAATTGAAAATCGAAAATTCATGTTTTTTTTCCGTCGTACGATATGTTCGAGGTGAGCCTATTTTTAGAGCTTGATAAACCTACTTGTCTCGTACGTTTGCGTAATACATATATTAAACTTGGCTATACAATAATTAATTCAATTTTTTTTTTAAATCGATCGATGGGAAAAACACATCAAACATATCGTTTCATTACAAGCAAATAATCTTTCTTTTTAACGGAAACAGTAAATACATTGTAAAGTAGAACGATCAATAATATTTTTGGGGATTTTTGTATTGCCTGACGTCCTTTTTTACTTTGAAAAAGTTTTTAATAGAGATATTATCTAAGTGCCGAGTTATATTACCGGCGTCACATTTGCTTTGGAAAAATAACCTGTCGCGTATCGGGTGACTCAATCGGTCAAGTAAATATTTCTGTTACCGATCGAGGAAAACTTGAAACTTCGTAAACTTACGATTTATAGGTAACACTGAACTGCCCTTTTAACGAGTAGCGAGATGTTTTCGCATTATTTGCGCCACGAAACTTCGAGCACGTATTTCGATATTTTTTCTTTCACGCGGAAAAACAAAGTTGCACCCTTCCGCTATAGGGAATTTTTTTGTTGAAGCAAGAAAGTTTCGTTACGCGCATGCGCAACTGCGAGACTACGCGCGTGCCTGTATTTCTCCACTTCCGGCGTAAGCTCGTTCTTTCAACGATTCAAGATGGCTGATCAGGTACGTTCACGATATTAACTGTTGTCAGTGTGCAACGTTTCGACGTGTCGTATTCTAGGAATATAGTTGTACGAAGTGCTCGAGTGCCTTTATTTGTACGAATAATCGTATTTATCGGAATTCAACATAAACTGTCCTGTAAAACGTACGAAAACTAGCTTCCTCCAAAGAACTCACGGACACGTGGTTGGCGCGTCTCCTCGTCACTTTTGCAGTTTCGAGCTTATGATTTCTCGTTGAATTATCCATTTAACAACCACTTTCAGCAGAAATTCGATATTTCTCGAGTCATGCGCACCTCGAGTCATAAAAATACAGAAAACGTCAACATAACCTCGCAACTCGGCGAGGACGCTGTTCTACCACAATCTATCGAGTTTTAAACATTTAAGCTTCCTGTCTCTCTTGTTTCACAGACCGAGCGCTCGTTCCAAAAGCAACCTACGGTCTTCTTGAACCGTAAAAAGGGACTCGGACCCAAGTCCCGCAAACCCACCAGATACAGCCGCAATGTCGGTCTTGGATTCAAGACGCCGCGTGAGGTAAGAGCACATTTTCATGTTTGATAATCATCGTTGACTGATTCGTTCCTGCCAAGTTTGCTAAACTCATTTCTATTTGAATTTGGGTTTATCGCATACGTATTGGAACATTTTAGCCTCCGATTCTCCAACTTTTGATATTAAACTCCAGCGATCAACCCAAGCAACAACTTTTACTATTAAAAACTGCAATTTATTGTGACAATTGTTATACTTGTGTTGTAAGTCTCGGCCAATTGAAAACAATGCTTTGCGTTGATTCGATAAACGCAGGAGAAGTATTCGAATGGTAAAACCTCCTTATTGTTCCTTATTCCTGATTCACTATATATTTTCTCTTCTACACAGGCCATCGAAGGATCCTACATTGACAAGAAATGCCCGTTCACCGGCAACGTCTCCATCAGAGGGCGTATCCTCACCGGAGTAGTGCAGAAAATGAAGATGCAACGGACCATAGTAATTCGCAGGGATTATCTTCACTACATTCGCAAGTACAACAGATTCGAGAAGCGTCACCGCAACATGAGCGTCCACCTCAGTCCCTGCTTCAGGTTCGGATTATTCCATAGATTTTTATTATCAAGCTGTTCGCTTAGCCGTTCCTGTTCTTTCTCTACTGCTCAATTTCCAAAATCCTTGGGAAGCTGCGTATGATGATACTGACGACGGTCTTCTGAATACAAATTGAAGCTAACTTAATCGTCAACTGATCACGTCGCGAACTCACGAATTGTAGATTTTTTGCAATCCTAACTCGGGCCTGAGTCAATATTTGACTATCAACATTTTGGCTCGCAAATATTGGATGATGAATATTTCGGATTGCAGGGATGTCGAGATTGGGGATGTGGTAACAATCGGTGAGTGCAGACCACTTAGCAAAACGGTCAGGTTCAACGTTCTCAAGGTCACCAAGGGTACCGGATCGAAGAAGAGCTTCAAAAAGTTCTAGAACTCGCTTCAGGCAAGTCCTATCAATGTTCCAACTACGATATCCGCTTATTCGATTACATTGCTTTTTTTTCTTTTATTTGCCCATTCAATGATGAGTTTGACGACGGTCTTCTGAATACAAATTGAACGACGCTATCGTCTACTGAACTTTTGAAAAACACCGCGTAGGAATTTACACCGGCGTAACATCACGCGTTATTTATTCTGTAATATTTTGTTTTATCTCAAAATTCAGATTTCGTTCCAAAGTTCGAGGATTCCCGGAGTTGACGAGGCACCCGTGACGATCCGCTGCACCTACATCATCGAGTAACCCCGAAGAAAAAAAAACAATGTTTTCTACCGATTCTCATAAATGCGCGGAAGGGCGGGAAGATTGCGTCGTCGGGAAAGAAGTTGAATAAATTTCTTTTCGCGTAATACAAGGGTCTCCAAGTGAATCTCCAAAAACGCATTTCTGTTCGACGGAAATTTGTTTTTCGTTTCTCCTTTTTTAAATTAATGATTAAAAAACAGCGCCGTTCTCTAATTGTTGAAAAGTGTCCAATTTCGGAAAATGGAGTTTCTAGATGAGAGCCACGCGTCGCCGCTGGAAGTTGACCATTTGTGGGAGAGTGTACACGGGGGGCCACGAACATCCGGAAGTTTCGTTTCCGGATCGTCGTTGCAGTCTGTATCGTCTCTTACGATCGTTACCAATTCCTCCGGCAGAGCATTCAACGATTGTTGCACGTCGGCGGGCAGCAACTTCGTTGAGAGTTTTGCCGAATCCCCGAGTCTGATCGTGTCCCTAAACAACGTAGCATTTTTCATTTCCTGGAAAACGGCTGCTTCGTCCGGTAAACCGCTCGTTTGTTCTGGAAGTCGCTCGTAACCTTGCTGATTTCGGTCGAGACGGTTCGACTTCCTGGCGTTCATCCATTCCGGTCGCTTAGGCTTCTTGCGTCTCGTCTTCACCGTTGATTTGTGCTTCGTTGGTTTTGAACGATTGCTGGGACGTTTCTTCGACTTCACTCGCCTCGGCGATCCGACGATAGCAGATTTGACCAACGTCGCATTCACAGTCGGTCCAAAACGATCCCGATTTTTTTGTATGTTCAGTCGTGACTCGCGAAGACTCGCGGCAGCGAAGTCGATCGGTACGAGCTGTTTAATTTCCTGCGGAACCTCGTAACGCTCCGTCGACCGATCGGCCTCAGTTTTCTCGAATCGTCGCGTATCACTATTCTTCAGACAAAACGAAATAGTTCTAGACACGGAGGGAATTCCTTCGTGGAGAAAAATTTAAAAAGTTCGTATATTTTAATATTTTGAAAGCAACAATATTGACGAACTTGTGGATTTAATTAAACGATTTAGATTTCATTTATATTTTTCTATTCAATTTTAGTCTGAGAATATTTAATTTTGAGAAGAAAAATTCATTACGATGTCATTTAATTTAAAAATAGGTAATGTAACGGTTTAGATATTGGGTGTTAGATAACTATTTTTCTTATAATCTTAGAAACTGAATGTATCGTAAAAAATGGTGTCACAAAAACAGCAAACTAACGTATAAAAAAGTCAAATCTGTTATGAAATTTTAAATTTTCTTTACCAATATACGTGTCAGTGTTTTACGTTTTTTAAAATTTGATTTTGAGGTAAACCGGTACGTTTCCTTTTGTTACAAATTTGTCACCAAACTAGTGAGGCACCCACAATTATAAAATCGAAATGACTTACCGCAATGAAAATGCACAGTGAAAAGACACTGAGAGTGCCAAGAAACATCATGCCACCTTGGGCATTCGTTCGAAATGCACAATTACGCGTAAGCCGCGCGTGACCGTTCCATGGGCGATTAAAAAACCGTCAATCTCCTAATCGCTACGGTAGAGAGCTACAGAAAAAAAAACGGTCCGAGCTGTGCAGCCAGAATGGTTTCGATAAGAGCACCACTAAAATGAACTACAACTCCACGAGGTGCGGAAAACAACTGGACACCGATCCTAATAAAAATACACTTTCTTCCAGTCATATAATACTTTCCTCCTAAAATATTGATAACGCTTGAAGTTTCGAAAAATATATTTTTATGCTTGTCACAAATATAAATTTCTATACGTATAAAAAGAAACAAGAATAATCTTATACGCATTAATCGCTGGCTCAACCACCGATATCCGTTAGGATTAGTTATGCCCCAATCTCTACCAACGGCAGATCTAAGCTGGAGGGACGAGTAATATCAATCGTAAGATACTGTCTGGAAAGGCGCGAAAAGACACAAAAGTGATCCAATGAAATTCATCGGACAGTCACAGATCTTCCATCCTTCTACGAGGAACTGGAATAATTGACACGTCAGATCTTTTCGAAGTCTTTGGGTACACTACAGAAAGGCACGTGTGTGTTTTCTCCATCTTCTACTACTAAATAGTCCATTCCCGCACACCAAAGCGAAAGTTTGTCAGTACACGCGTATAAATTACTATGTTTTTTATACTTCGATGAACTTTCCTGTCTTGACGGTCATCACTGTTTGGAACGATAATTTTCCCCGGTCAGGACGAAAGTGCATGGAACGACTTTGCGTCAACTATAGTAGCTTTCGATAACCTCTTCGTGCACGGCAATGCCTCGGTCAAACTATCGATAGAACTCCCAGGAAATAAATATCGCAGCGATCCACAAGTGCGTTTCGTCGAGGGAAGATACTTTTTCAGAGTTTTTCAGGGTGGAGTTTCTTCGGCGATGTAAAAGATGTAAATTAAAGGACCCGCGAAGACGAGAAGGGAGACCCCGAAGAGATGAATCCACGAGAGGCCCCAATCAGCACCTGAACACTTGAACGTGTCAAGCGTCGTTGAGGTTTGCGCGAACGACGATTTTTCATCAAGGTTCTCATCGCTAGCGAGTAATTCGTCCATTTCGCCATCACCCAAGCGACCATCGGACAACTCGCTATCGAAGGTCTTGTTGAGTGGCTCGCAAACCGAATTCAATATTATGTCGTTGATGCCCATGGAGTTTTGACACAACATCGAGGCTGCCGGTGACGATTCCAGAATCAACGGTTCAACGCACCTCTGGGGTTCCACCGACTGGCCTGCGGAGGACAATGCCACTTCTTCACACGTCGGGTTTGCCATCCCACTCGGATGCTCCTCGACATGGTCGATCAGAGTTTCCGTCAATAAAGAGTAGGGCTGGACTGGCACTTTTATGTACCGATGAGCAAATATCTCGTTCTCCTTGTGTATATTGTTGATCCTCTTCAATTCGGATATCTAAAAAATTGATTTTTTTGGGTTTTATTCAGTCTACAAAATCTGATGGCGTTCTGTTTCTTTCAATTAGAATTTGCAATAGCAGATGAATTTTATTTTCCCATTGAATTTTTCTGTTGTTTCTTTTGTCAGGGCAAAAAATGATTGTTTTACATCAGAATGGATGAGGTTGGTCAGCTCTATTAACGAATGAACTCACGGTACATCGATATCTCAAAGACAAAGCCTGCAAGCTGTCCTCAGGTCCAAGGGCCACTTTTATCACTTCAACTTTCCTCGGCACTGCTTTGCTCACTCTCTTGAGCTCCAATGAAACGTTTTCTTGTTCTTCATCCTCGTCATCCGAATACAAGAATACGTAGTGCGGAGAGCTGTCCCTCTGAGCGCCACGCTGGTAAGCCTGTCTAGAATGATTGAGAAAACCACTGCAATGTTTATAAGCGAACCAACTGGGAATTGCATTTGTTCTGATCGTCGAAACCAAAAAACATAGAAGGATGATTCAAATATTCTAATTACATATCTCTAAATAATTTTACACTATAATGATAACTAGCATTATTTTTAACAGAGTCACTGATTTTTTTACTAAATATTGATGATTTGTATTTTAATATAGAGGCTCCTTTGCAAGAGGACCATTCAACTAGATTTTTTATAGCATTATTTAATATACGAGTTTTGTTGGGTTTATTTGTGGTTGACCATTAAAATCTATTACTAAGCGCGCATTTTTTTATAGAAATAAAGCAATCGACAGAACAATTTTGTGTCGCTAAAATGGGTCAAAGAAAATCAGGAAAACAAAAACAAATTGTTGTTGCACTCAAAGATACAAACGGATCAACGAATATTGATATACTTCCTTTATTCTATTGTTTATAATGACCCCGAACGTTTATAACGACCCCTATAGTTTATAATGATTTCCTTTCTTCCATTGTTTATAATGACCTCAAAGTCGGGCTATCCAATTTATTAATCGCGATCGATCGTTCTGCCCCCGTCACATCAGTGGAAATAGTTCGTAAAGATCACGCTTGAAAAACAAAGAAAGCGGAGCAGAAAAATTTACGAGAGTCACAGCGTACCTGCTCATTTTGGGTTGATCAGTAAAGCTCACAATCGACTTCTTCTTCATTTCCTACGCAGTGACAGTCGCGAGTTCCGCGCGTTTTCAGAGATCCTTAATTCCATATCTGTTTCGGGTGAATCGCTCTAATTGACGAAACGCGAGCTCTTCCACGCGTCCGTCGCGCAATCCCGAATACGTCAAGCGCTACGCGCGAGGGACATCCCACCGCTAACTGATGTCTCTCGGACCGAGTACTTACCATTCAATCAGATACACGCATAATCCGCCACGCGCGCACACGTCGCTCGAACGACAATAGAGAACACGCGAACGAAAAAATTTCGCGACTGAAAAACGTCGTGCATTACAGCGCTGTCACCGTCGAACCGAGGAGGTTAGGTTTCAATACACTGAAACATCACGACCTAACCTTATCTCAATGCTCACGAGTTTGAGAGCGGATAAACAGCTGAATTTCGCTTCGGCATTGCTCGTCTCGTAATATGTGGCAATTGTTCGTCTTTATCTAGCACTCGGAAGAAATCCCGAGTGATCATTGTGAATTTTTTGGCAAAAAGCTTTTCGACGCACCGTTTTCAAGATGATGAAATATGAGGAAACGAACGAGAGACTCCGCGACACTTCGCGGTGCGCCGGAGTTCGTGCCGACCTCAAAATGTGCCTCCTCCAAAGTGACTGCTGCAAAATCGTTAGTTAATTCTGTTGCAAGTTTAATATTTCGTTTTTTAGTACTATTTAAATAATTAAAATACGCTTATCTAACTTCAGAAAAAGAACTAAGCTCTCAAATAAAATAATTGGCATATTAGCTATCTGAACCCAAAACAATCCAAACAAGCGAAATCCTTTTATCTTTCCAATCTCGTGAGAGGATCTTGCAAATTTCAAATAGAAAGATTTGAAAAACTGTCTTTTGAAGCCTAAACAAACTGAAAAACGCAAAATTCGGTAATTTTTAGAAGTCCACGAAAAAAAATATCACAAAATAATTATTTCAGAAAACTGAGAAGTTGCGTTCCCAAATCCAAACAAACTCACACAGGGTTAGGCATTTTATTTCAATAACTGAAAAATTAAAGTTCAGCTTCAGCAATGTTGTTTTCATTTATCCTTGACGAGAACTCATGCTTTCAATGACGCTATACATAGGGCCTACATTTTCTTGCAGTTCCATCGCACCCCTCGAGAATGTCTTCTCACCAGTGACGGAACGGTGCCTGACGAATGTTTCGCCCTCCACCAAACTTTCTTCGAGTGCAAACGATCCTTAGTGAGTATAGACTATTTACTTCTATATAAGGCATTTTCTCTGAAGATCGCTATACCAATGCTATGTTATTTATCAGATTGATGGTCGCAGAAGGTTTCGAGGGATCAAAGGATACTGACCTTTCATACAGCAGCTGTCAATGATCCATCGAGTTGACCAATCAACTTGACAATCAACTCGTCAATCCTGCTGTGCATAAAATTGCATATTGGAAAAATGTTCGTCGCTCGTTTCGGTGGTCAAAGTGATTTATTTTGTCATAGCGTTTCTTTTTTTCCCATACATGATTCAATAAAGTATCATCGTTGAGCTTAATCGAAATAACGGGCTACGATTGTATCATCGTGATAAAATTGTTCGTCCCTTCTTCGACAATTTTATTATTTTCGTCGTTTTATTTTGAAGTCTCAATTTTCGTCTCTTTCGTTTATTGCAATTGTATTTCAAAATCGTCGTTTACAAAAATTAGTAATGCGTAGCAAAAACGTTTTTGGATCCAATGGTCGTTCGATGTGTTTACATTTCAGGGTTGCGTACCCTTGCACAAATGGGATCGAGGCTCGCGGAAACGAAATTCGCAAGAGTGCCTGATAGAACCACTCTTACGATCGATATTGTGTGTGTGTTTGTTTTCATTTGTTAGCCATAAACGAACTGTGAACATTGCAAAAAGAAGCGACGCGATGCGAAAAAGTGCGACAAAAAAATCGTTTTCTTCGAGCGAGAGGCTTCCGGCAATGGCCGCTGGCGACTTCCGGTATGCGTGCCCGCGCGAACGAAATACGACACGCAGCGAAATAATATTAATAATCTCGTCTCGTGACGCACACACGCAATGTTCCTTTTTTTCTTTTTCTATATTATACAATCACAGTTGTTTTTTTCTTTGCGTTTAATCGTATAATATAATTATGTATGTTGTACATCGTGCGTTAGCGCGATGATAAACACACGTGAATCACAGTACAATTGCAAGGCTGTTAAAATAGACTCGAGGGCTCCTTGTTTCGTGGTCGGTTAGTTTTCAGTAGTGTCTCCCCTTTTTCAGTTTCGTCCGCTTTTATCTCTTTTTTTTAAATTTTTCTCTTGCGGTATGACAAAATGATTAATCATCAATAAAAATTCTACGCCTATGGAATAATATATTATATCATTATTGTTATCAATCGTTATTACTATTATTGATGTTAAATATTAGTCAAAAATTGCGCCTGCGCAATTGTCTATTGTCTGTAACGCAACAAGCTTATTGACTCTAGTAGTTGTTTCCGTATCTCTATATTTATCGAAACGCTATCTATCTTTATCATAATGGCGACTCTCGTAGACCTCTTTAAAATGGATTTTATAATTTCAGCTTCGAGCTTCTAAGATCCTTGAATATTGTGCCTAATAACAAAACCAACCGTAACTCACGCAACTTCGAGTTGTAGCAGAGTCGCTAATCTTTTTTTCTTCGATATCTCGTTAACTCTTGCCAAAAGCGTTTGAGACTAATCCTTGGACGAAAATTTTCTCTATCGTCTAATTCTCCCTCTCTCTCACCGGAGATGGCCGTTCGAAATTCGCGGGATTTCCTCCGCACTTATGCTCGAGTATATGTTTCAATGATAAAACCGCCGCTACGCGAATAAGGCGCGACAATCGCACCAATGATTTTCTACAGTGTAGATCGCGTTTGCGTAGCGTGACAAGTGATTCTCTTTTCTCCCCTTCCTTTTGATATCACAGCTCATCAAACATGATATGTCGTTAGTATTGTAGAAGCCGTTGTAAAAATGTATTTTTTTTCTTGTCCGCGTAAGTTTTTTTTTTCGCTTTAATGCACTTTTTTCGCGACGAGAGAGCGGGTACGTGGTGGAATTCGATGAATATAATCCGAACAAGCCACGAAATTACGGAAAATCTCGATTCCCAATGCGCGGCGCTGCGGCCGCTCTGCACAGTAGCGCCTACCGGCAGAAATGAACACTCCGCATTTTCCGCAATATCTAAGACTACATCCATTTTTAATTTCTGACTCCAGTACACTTCGGCGTTTGTAGAATTAACCTCCCCAATCCCACTCTCTCGCTCTCTCATTTTTCGTGTACGTTGTTTTGCTTTTTTTTTTTCATTCTTGCTTCGAGTAGAAAATTTGAACGCTACGCGCAATAGCCAACGATCGCTCGTCTATGTTTATCGCAGTATATACTCTTATATCGATGAAGGAAAAAGATAATAGTGAAGTACGAAAATCAGAAGCACACCGACGGCCTGTAAAGACCCGTGTAACCGCAGAGACGAGCCCTCAAAGCAGGCAATAGAATCGCTGCGGCAGATAAATTATCCTGTAGCTGAGAACACTCGCATATCAGCAAATACATCTTGTCACCCTGGGACATCGATTTGTGCAGCGTTATACGCTTCAGTCCTACGGACTTTGGGAGATAACGATACATCATGCGTGCACCTGAAAGCAATACGAAAAAAAGACGAATATCAGAAGTTTCAAGGAACACGAAGCTCTCGTTGAAAATGATGTCATTCGAGTCAACGACGATTATTGAAACAACGGTACGAGGTTTGTTGTATGGGGTTTTTGCTAATTTCTGTACTTTAAGAATGATAAGTGCAATGAGAACAATTGTTATTAAGCGGGACGACCGATCGATTTTTTTTTTTTTTTTTTTTTTTTTTTTTTTACGAAACGATAGTATAAATAGGCGTATCGTTACTTGCGAATGTATAACATACGGCAGAATAGGTTTGTTTGAGTGTCGGCCTCATGTGGATATTTCTTTGAACTGGAAAATTATTATAACCTAAAATTCTTTAAAGTCTAAATTCTAGAAAAATCATTATAACCTAAAATTCTTTAAAGTAGTAAATACAAGTTCGAAGAGTTGCCACCGTTTTCTTCGCACTTCATTACAGGATAAGCGGGTGCACTAACCGGTCCAGTAGAGCCAGTTCTGTTCGAACTTGAGGCCGTCGTCGCCCTCAAAAACTTTGAAAATAGATACGATGTAGCCGGTGGACGGAATCGGTGGCCTACCACCAGGTGGCTCCAACGGTGGCCTCGCTATCGTGGCAACTTCGTTAAACAGGTCGAGCGTGTGACTGGCCGCGTACCGCAAGTCCCGCGGATCGAATTTTCGAAGTGCCGCGCACTGGACCTCCTGATAAAAGTCCGATGGGTCCGTGCTGTGCTTGTTTATCAAGTAATACGTGATAAACGGAAAGTCCGCTGAAATTCGACGCCACCAAAGTGAAATGTACAGAAAACTCGAATCTTTTTTTCCGCTTGAAAACATCGATATTTTCAAAACGGTTTTTTTCTATTTCTTTGTAAAATCTCACCATTTCTTTCCATGTTCGTGAGCAATATACTCTGAGAAGCCGACGGTGCGATTTCGGCAATCAGCTCGGCGGCAGTGTCGCGCTGAAGAACCAGAGGCCTGGCGATCGGTGATTCAACCAGCGGATCGAGGGGCTCCAGCGGCGTCATGAAGTGCGCCAGTACGCACTGTTTCGGATCCTCCACTTCCAGCACCGACAATGGACTGCCCGGTCGCTTTTTGTCCGCTATCGGCGCGTGCTTTTATTTGAAAACATGAGAAATATGGAAATGAAAATATAAAAACGATAATAACCCCTCGCCCTTCCCGTCCCATAACAATGGCTCGATCCTCCTCGAATATTTCTGTCCTCGTTTCGCACATGTTTCCAACAGTTATCGAAAAACTTTCAGGTTTTTTTAAAACTCTGAATTCATTCAAGCTGGAACCCAATGCAAACGTGAATAATTATGATCGAAAGTTTCAAGAAATTCTCAAAACTGAGTCTTAGGGTGTCTAGCCGAGTCTATGGTCCCTAGCCTAGGATCCTAAACTAACATTAGGATCGCTAGCCTAAACCCACTAGATCGGGATTTTCCCAGTGTAGGACCCTAGCCGTAGAATGCCAAGCTTAGATTTGATATCCCTAATCTAGGGTCCTTCGCCATAATTCACCAGGTTTATATTTTACCAAGGATTCGGATTTCCCTAAGCTAGCATTAGAGTCCCTAGGGACCCTAATGCCCCTGCATAGGATTCCTAGCTCAAATTCACGAGGTTTGAATGTTTCTAGCGAGGGACCCTAGTCCCCAGGCTCTTACACTACAGTCTTACCTACAGCCCCTACGCCTAAATTCACTAGATTAGGAATTTTACTTGCGAAGGGCATCGGGGTCTCTACCCTAGGACAGGCTCACTACCGTAGCATTACCGTCCCTAAACTAACTTCAATTTCCCTAGCCTAAATTATCTAGATATTTCCCTAGTCCAGGATCGTTTTTTTTGGTCAGGTTGATATGCTGACGAGAGTAAGGTTCGGGCTTTGGGGGCTAATCGCGTACGCGGAAGATTACGGCTTCGGCTTTGTCTCGGGCGCTCTCCCTCTCCGGCCATTCTTATTTCTCCCGTGCCAGGTCATCGCAGTCTTCGAAATCGTTAGAGCTCATCGTACCGGGACTCCAGCTGGTAGGAAACGCTCGAGTGAGGCGAGGGGTATGATGAAGCAGTCACGGTCCAGCGTGGCAAGTGATATTGGCTCGCCCCGGGGAGGACTGCTCCCGGAAACTATGAGCGGCGTGTAGATTCCCACTGGACGATTGCCGCTGAAGGATACCTGTGGTGCATACAGTGCAAAACTTTCGTCTCTCCGGCTCGTTTCGTTTTTTATGCACACAAGAAACATCCACACGTATACACGTATATATTGCAAGTCAGCCGCATATTGCACGAATGAAAACATAGCATTTCCACTTTCAAGCATCCTTAAAGAAAAAAAAAAAAGAAAAACTGAATAACCATCAGGGTTAGGAATGATGATAAAAATATTTTATATAGATAGACGAGGATGAATAAAAAAAAACGTAGCCTTGAGAATATAAATTCGATTGGATGGTGGAATAAACTTTTTTATATGTTCACATCCATTATGGATTTTGTGATTTCTGGTCCTGATAAAGATCTTGGTGATATTCTCCATTGGCTTTGATTTATCAATGAAAAGTAGACTGGGATTAACCTCCGTGGTCACTGGGGTCCAAATAACCCCATGCACAACTTAAATCTAGAATTAATATAAGTTGCATTTCACATGATATTCTTATTCGGAAAGTTTCAAACTAATATCTTGAATTTTGATGTGTCGTTCGGAACGATACTGGCAACGTGGCAAATGTTTAAACATCGGTGGGGTTGGTACGACCCGCGTGATCAGCGCGTTATTTTTAGATAATGTGACCACGGAAGGTTAATCAAGAGTTAATAAACAAAGATTATTTTTTAGCCTCGAATTAGTAAACAAAGATTATTTTTTGGCCTCGAATTAATAAA
>JAPYZI010003617.1:0-23287 GCA_030523105.1 Ophioninae sp. A BG-2022a | reverse complement strand
TTTTTCCATACATACCCCTTTGCCTCTTTTTTTGCGATTTTTCAACTGGACTTTCCGGGAAAACTATTAGAGATATCGATACGAATCCAACGCCATTATTTAAGTTAGGCAAAAACCTTTTCCAAACATACCCATTGAATCTTCATAGCATAAGAGAAGCTTACCCTATGACCTTTTGAAATATCTTGATTTTTCAGATTTCGGAAAAGTGGCCGGAGAAGTCGAAAAATGTATTTTTCCTGTTTTTAAGTATTAAAAGGGTGTATTTGATCGGAAATTTTCCACTGATTACGAATATGCCCGAGTTTTTGCCGAAAGTACAAAAGTAGACTGAGAAAATGCAAAAAACGTTTCCAGAATAGTTTTTGGACATTATTCCCTGCCGCAGTTTACGGTAGCTATCGTAGCGACGGAGGTTACGAATTCGCGCAATGAACAAGTGACAAGTGACAAGAAAAAAAATATATTGATACTTCGGAAGGATGCAATCGCAGTCGGTAAGAACGGAGAATGCGAGCCCCTGCGCCGCCAGTGAGAAAATCGTTGAACTGAATTTTCTTGACGGTCGATAAGATTTTGATCTCTGGTGGTAAATTTTTGTCACATTTATGTGAACATTTTCGAAAACCAATGTCTCCGCAATTTCTTCATCAAAATAGATGAAACAAACTTCAAAATGTGTACTTTTCACCTCTCCAAATAGAAAACAAAAATAACAGATTGTACAGAATACTGTCAAATAAAAAGCCACGACAAAATTTTCTTCGGCTCCCTCTTAAAAAAAAAATGAATCTTCCATTATATTCAAAATTTCGAAAATCCTTAACGTATCATTGTTCCATCAAAAACTTCCCCAAATTTTCAAGTCTGTTCTCAATCTTCTAAAATCCTAAAAATCCAATAATACCTCTCGCCTCTTAATACATCGAACCCTTTTCGTCAAAACAAAAATCCGTTTCTTTCTCACCAACGATTTTCCACAAAAAAAAAAAAACAGTCGAAATTTGGCCATTTGTTTCACAGGACTCCAGGCAGATATAGCCCATTGCCCGAACTTCTAGGCTTCGGTATGCACGTGCTCCCACCATTAATTACCTTTCATAAATAAAACCTTCCAATCCACCCCCCACCCCCAACCCTCGCCCCGCCACCCAACGAAACAGCAAGCGGAAAATCGGGACCTCACTTCCTGCACTCCTTCGTGCTTCGACGAGTGGCGTAAAAAAATGTTTCGAATCGTAAATAGAAAAGAACAGTTGAAAAATATAAAAATTAACAAAAAAAAGGAAATAAAAAAAGGAAAAAAAAAACGAAACTAATGACGAGAGACGAATCGATAGCGACGAGCGAAAGAAAAGAAAAAAAAAAAAGAGTCGGCGTTTTCATGAGAAAGCCCTGGGTGTTCTGGTGCATTGCAGAGCATGCTGTTTCTTCTTGGGGGATTCCGGTGCGGTACGCGTCCAAATCGATTCGCCGGAGGCTCGTATAGTCTCGCTATATCCTCCATAAGTAGTACCTATACATCTGAGAGTACCAACACACACACACACACACACAGACAGGCGTATTGATACACATGTACGAGATGTCTCACGCTAAGTCGACTGGAGAACTCCACCAGTCGATCCATTCAATGTGGTTCACTTAAAAACCGTCATAAAACGCTTTCAACAAATAATTCGAAGAAAAGTGACGTTTCGCGAGATGTGCTAGTATATACCATCCTGACAACGTAACTCGAAGCCCCATTTGTGTATTTTCTTTTTTTTTTTTTTTTGTTTTTCGTTTCGTTGGTAGATGTCGTTCATTGAAAGAAACGGTTTAATTGAAACGATCGAGGATTAAAAGTGTAAAACCTGCCGGATCTTTCGTCGAACGACGTCACTTATACCCGACTGAAAATCTCATTGGAATCACCCATACTCAACCAATCAGTGAAGTACACCAAGTCCAACCGTGAAGAGAAATTTTATTCATAGAAAATGTGGTATTCCATTCTAGCGGCTACTTCCTGAATTATTTAATTGAACTTCGTTAGAGCTATCGATATGACATTTTCGCTTACGTTTTGTACCAACTTTTTTTTGGGATTTTTATTACGTTTGACGTCTCTTTGAAACGATTCATTTTTGTTTCTTATTATTTATTATCGATCGTTCGCCTAATGTGGTTCT
Source organism: Ophioninae sp. A BG-2022a (assembly GCA_030523105.1). NCBI lineage: Eukaryota > Metazoa > Arthropoda > Insecta > Hymenoptera > Ichneumonidae > Ophioninae sp. A BG-2022a. The sequence continues at coordinate 21,113 of JAPYZI010003617.1, read as the reverse complement.
GATCAAATTCGCGATCTGTGATTGTTGCTTTTGCTGGAAGTTTGAGATATTCTACATATATTTTTGTTTTTGTGGAATTATTAGTTAAGCTTTTGAAAATTGTTCGATCGTGACCTCGGTTTAAAAAATTCGATCGAACAATTCGTGTACCAGGTAGTCAAAAAAAAAAAAAAATAGGGGGTCCATCTATTCTGCTAGGAATTTTTAGGGAGAAGACAGCCGTTCGTCTATATATTTGACATCGTCTTGTAAAGTTTCATGAAGTTCTGAAGTACGGTTTAGGAAATTCGTGGATAACCAGTTTTTCGATCCGTCGTACAGCCTCGTACAGCCTCCTCTTAAGTTTAGTTGGATTAGCGAAGTGTTATTGAAATTAGATATGCTGTTGATTAAAACTTGTGATTATCGATACAGTGTAGATTTATTTTCAAATTACCCTTATTTATGAGTAAGAACGAGAACTACTCGAAGCTCAAGTACTTTTCGAACCCAAAGCCACAAAAGTGGGCAAACTATAAGCGAGACCTATAGAAACTGATCTATCCTATCAATACTGCTGATATCTGCACGATCATATTTTTATCTTTTTTCATACATCAAGTGAAACCATCTTTCCATATTTGGCGATTTATTGCGAGAATAGTTTTTTTTTTTAGCCTCTCCGTAACGAAAAGAAATTTCCTCGCGTTTGATCGATCTACCGAAAACTCGTATTTTTGGCACTTTCTAACGAAAGATCTACGCTTTTTCGTAAAATATCATCGATGCGAGAAAATTCGATATTTTCGGATTGTCAACGTTTGAAAATGTTTTTAGCTTCAGAAACCATAAGTAAAGTACATATGTACGCTTTTACCTGAAGTTAACCTATTATTGGTTTCAATCGATATCGCGAAAGAAAAAAAAATATTTTTAGCACCTCGATATCTAAAGATCGACATTTTTTTTATTGCTTTTCAGGGATACATAAAAAAATCTGTATTTTTGGCTCCTCGATATCCGCAGCTTCTTGTCTTCGCGTACTTAGCCTGATGACGTTGCGTTCCTTCGTTGCAGTGGTGCATAAAAAAGTGTGCCAAGAGTACCGTAAAACTCAATGAAATCTGATCGTGCTGACTCGATACGAAACTTCGTAACTAAATTATATTTTTCTCTCCCGGAATATGGAAAACCACGAATAACTCGATGGCACATTGATGACTTCACTTTGTCAAAAAATCACCGAAATTATAGAGTATTTTAAAAAATTTTCAGTTTTTTAAAAAGTATTATTTAGATACGAGAATTTTCGAATTTTTCACTGAACAATTTAGTATCTATAAACATATAAATTTAAGAGGAAAAATCAGGTAATTATAGGAAATCAGATTCAAATACAAAAATTAAACAAATACATAATACTCGAATGAAATCTCATAATTATTATAATTTTTTATGCTCGTTCATTTTTTTAACGTTTATTTTAATCTTCAACATTTGTATCATTGTTTAAATTGTTACGAATTAAAAAACAATAAATATTCGAAAGTTTTACCATGATTTATAAATATTTACGGTATTAAACAATTTTTATTTACAACCAAAACGAAAATCTACGACGATGAAACATTATAATATTTTATTTTCGTCGATATTTCACTCTATAAAATTCATATCGTTAAAAAAATGAAGAATCAAAAATGATAATAAAAACTTCTTCAGTGTCATAAGCAATTACGAATAAATTTAATAAAAATATTGAACAATTCGAACCATATTTATCATTTTTGTTATTAAAGTTTAAACAAATATGTTTACGATGAAAAAACAAATTTTTCGACATTTTTATTACCTATTTGTTAATATACAGTTGACCAAACTACCTCTAATTTGAAACTCGAATACCTCTCCTCCAATCTTATCTCTTATCAGCGTCACCTTATCTCAATCTGATCTCAGTGCCCTCTTATCAGTGCCCTTATAATTTATATTAATGTTAAAATTCTTCCAAATTGAAAAAAAAAACTGTTCGACAGTTTTACCATGATTTATAAATATTTACAATACCAACCTACCCCCCCCATTCGAAGTTATAGAAAATCGAGCTCCCACTCTAATTCGTGACACTCTATTTTTTTCCACGGTCGATCTACATCAAATTCTGCGCTTCACCTGTGCTAGTTCAATAATAAGAGTTCACGGTGCACCACTCGCCATAGCGCTATGCGAGCACTTCTTTCTTTCTTTTTTTTTTCTTCCTCGTTTTATCTCTCCTTTTTTTCCCGCCTCTCGAACGGCTACGTCTCTTCTGACTCGCTGAAGTTCCCGGTCGAGGTCGACGTTAATGAGACTTCCTCTAGTTTTCCACTTTTTTTTTACGAGCACATGGATTCGCGATCAATGAGTGACAAAGCTGATAAGATATATAAAAAATAATTATTTAATAAATGGAAAAAAAAAAAAAATACGAAATATTTCAATCATTTTATGAAAACGCGAAGGCGGGTTTTATCGATAATTAAAATTGCGAAACAAAATACACAGGTTTCTCGTCCACTCAGCCTGGGAAAAAAAGGAAAAAAAAAATACGAAACGTCCACTTTACAAAGTTTTAAAATACTCGTTTGTTTCTATCAGTCGACGTGGACAGTAAAACGTGTACAATAACGTGCGTACGATAACAATTATATATTTCATCCGCAAACTTTTTTATTTTTGTTTTTCTCGCTGTTCCTTCTTTTCCTGAATTTATTAAGGGGAAAAGTGAATTTTCAAGTGTAGGCTACGTCATATGTGTTTTTAAAAATACAGCTGATTTTATGATAAATGAATAATGATTAATTTTTAACTATAATAACTTGTTAATGATAATAAATTACTTGTTGTTAAGAATAAACGATTAATCAATTAATGATTAATAAAGTAATTAATTCAATAACTATTAATTCATTATTAAGTAATTAATTAATGAATTTATTAGTTATTATTGTGCTCCTAATTAATAATTATTTAATTATTCATGAATAAATTAATCATTTATTTTTAACAAAAATGACATTTTTTTATAACAACAATGATTTATTTTCACCAACATTTTTAACCTGTTTAAATCGCAAACTCGTAATTTTGCAGGTTATACGATTGGTTCGAGGTACGATAAATAATCGCATTTATATAGGTTATTGAACGTTTGGTCTAAATCATCCTGAACATTTTTTTTTTTTTGTTCGAACACTCTATACGCACAAATTGAACAATCGTACGTTTTTATTTTCCTCTGAATCAAAGCGCACATTTTAAATTCTTTTTTCGTGCCACAAGAAATTCAGACCGAAACGGCATTTTGCGATTTAATAGTAACTCGGTGTTTCTTGCTTGCAGCACCAGAGCGCCGCCCAGGCATTGGTGAGTTGCATGACTCTCTCTCTCTCTCTTTCTTTCGTTCTCTGATTCTTTATCTATATTAATCTCGCTCGCACTCTCTTTCGACACAACCCTTACAAATCCTCGTACAATTAAACACACAAACAAAAAATACTCTCCTATTTTTAACGTATTACATAATCTCCGTAAACATAAAAAAAAACCTAATTTTCTCATTGTCATAGAATATCGTGAATTAGTGTAAAATTTATTATCATCGTGTTTCCAGTTCCCTTGTTAACGACGAACCGTGTCAATATCGATGTAATAGTTCATTAGCGATTGTTCATTTATTTATTTCGTTGAAAAACGTGGAAGAGTAAAAACCCACAGTAGAAAATAATAGTTTACAGTTCTATAGTATTCTATCGAATTTTCGTAGTTAGCCGTTCGATCTAATTAATTGATTTATTGATATTCGTTATTCGTAATATTCATTAAACAGATTAGTCGAGATTGGGATGTATTTTCAATCCGTGCACGAAAAATTACAGCAGTGATAAATAGTGTATTTAAATATATAAATATATAAATATATATATATATACATATATATATATTATAAATACGAAATTAAATCAAATCAAATTCATCAAATAAAAATCAAGTAAATACATTTATTTGTTATAAATAAAATATATATTTTATTACTTATATATGCATATAAAAACAAATATATCTATATTTATATGTATGTAAGTATAAACATATATATATATATATATATACATATATACAAAGTTTGTTCAAAAAATAAGGTGACTTTTCATTTTTTTTTTCCAAAAAATGTTTATTTATTCATTCGTATATATTTTGTCCCCTTTAAAGTAATACCCCTCGTATATAATATACTAGCGCCAAAGCTTTTTCCAATCCTGGAAGCACATTCTGATATGCGCTTTTTGGTATGGCCTCGAGCCCTCCCAGCGATCCGGTCTTTGTCTCCTCAATCGTTTCAAATCTCAGTCCTTTCGTGGCTCTTTTCGGTTTTGAAAACGGAAAAAAAAACGTCGCTGGGGGCCAAGTCCGGTGAACACGACTGAGGCGTGATAACGCTGTTGTTTTTTTTTTTTTTTGTCAAAAACATCACGAACGAGCAACGACGGACGATCAAGTGTATTATTGTTTTCGATTAAAAACAAATTGCACGTGCAACCTAAATTTCTGTAACAAAGAAATTGGACACGACAAAGGAAGGGTGAAATCAATGTACACGGGTAGTCACGTGGTTTCGATTCGAGTAACAAAAAATAATTTGAAAAGTCACGTGAATATTTGTTTGTTTTTTTTTTTTTTTTTTTTTTTTTTTGACACCCCTCGTAAGTGTACGATTTTCGAATGTACGAAATTTATTATACGAATTTTTTTTTACCCTTGTCTGAACGTAATAAATATACATGACGTATACGTGTCATATATATCATACATTTCTTTTCGAACGTATACATTTAGCAGGGGTCGAACTCACGTGTTCATACACGTGAGCATTATCACGTCGTAAAATCCGCTGGTTAAAAATGATTTCGTATTATCGAAGCTTGGACGTACAGGTGCGACAGCCATCATTCATCTTTAATACCTTCTCATATTTCACTATTTTACAAATATTTTTCTCCCTAACTTGACAATTTTTTCCAGTCAAATTTGACTGTGAAAAGAGATAAATTAAATATTTTAAAACGAGTTTTTTTATGAACGAGGAAAGAGGAACGAACATTTTTAGAAACGTAAATTTATTCAAAAGCTATTTTTGTTTAAAGTATGCTGATCGATAAATTTGAAAAAGTTAAGTCTGATAAAGACAACTTTGGGAATGGAGAGAAAATTCAACATTCAGTTCAACAAAAAAAATTTGAAACCATGCATTAAAATTGAAACGAAATGTCCTGTTTTTGTAAATAATGAACGTTATAAATGTTAACTATTCGTAAACGAACAATAAAAATTATAGAAAATTTTATCCAAAAAATGAATAAATATTTTCAGAAAAAAAATGGTTTCTGATTGTCTATTTTTTTAATAAATAGACAACGAAAATTACACTTTTTACATTTTTTTAAATTAATTTTTTTTCAAAGTGTGTTCATACAAGGCAGGAATGAAACAAAACCTCGAAGATTAAATTCAAGTTAACCGTCATCCGTGATTTCGAAATTATTTTCTAAACGCAAAACGACGAGTCAAAAAAAAAAAAATGTTTAAATTCAATATGATTTTTTTCAAGGTCGATCTTCGTATAAAAATGTTCGTACGAAAATCGGCAGGCTTTTGGGTACCCAAGTCACTTATTTCGGACCCAAAATTGACCAGAGGTGCATTTTTTTTCGCGACGTGAATATAATTCGGTAAAAAGCATTAAAAAAAAAGAAAAAAAAAAATGTCAGCCTAATGGGCATTCCATCTATCGATGTTGGACGAAACCGTGAGACAAATAAATTAAAAAATACTCAATAGAAGGATGAAAAACAAAAAAAAAGTTATCCCTTTCCCCTCGCTCTTGTTTTTTCACAATTTTCCTTTACGTCGACAGCCTTGGTACACTAACCCAGTGCCGATGAAAAAGATGTAGGCATGCATACCAACAATATCGCGTCTCGTGTTGCATTGTTCGTAGGCAACGCCTAAAGAGCCCTCTGATGAATTCTACCGGCGTCCCTCTTTCAACCTCCCCTCCCCCTTAACATACTTTTATCCCTGTACGTCGCTTTCTCGACAATTCTGTACTGTACGTACACTTTCAAACGTATGGACGTCACGCCCGATAACAGAAGAAGGGCATAACTCAAAAAGTGGCTAAACTTCGAGTAAATTGTGGGTCACGCCTCTTTAAACCTGAGCTACTCGCGAGGAGATCAATCTGAGGACGAGCTCGCGTACAAAGCTTTCCTATACAAATTAAGTGTCTCGATAACCAAAGCCCTTTCTTTCTTTTTTGTTTTGTTCCTTGCACAGCTCTGAAAGAACTTTTCTCTTTACGTTTCAAGGTCGTAAGAAAATACGATTCTCGACCTTGAAGTTTCGACCTTTAAGTTTCAACCTTGAAGTTTCGACCTTGAAGTTTTGACCTTGAAGTTTCGACCTTGAAATTTCAACCTTGAAGTTTCGACCTTTAAAGATTCGATTTTATTGAAATGATATTTACTTTTTTCAAATTTTATTCTTTGCAAAGCTTCGAAACACCTTTTCTCTTTAGGAGTCTGAAGGTCGTAGGAAAATACGATTTCCGACCTTGAAGGTTCGCTATTATCAAAATTATTGTTACTTTTTTTTTTATTTTCTCTTTGGAACCCTGCAAAACACCTTTTCTCTTGACAAGTCTCGAGGTCATAGGAAAATACGATTTATGACCTTGAAGTTTCATTGTTATTAAAATTAATTTTTATAGTTTTTTATTTCTTCTTTGCAAAGACCTTGAAGTATCGACCTTCAAAGTTTCGCTTTTATTAAAAATATTTTTACTTAGGTTTTGAACAAGAATAGACATTTTTTAAATAGACAAGATTTTTCGCGATGTTTTAATGTCAAAATAAATATTTTTAAACCCTGGCTTCCTAACGTAGAAATGTATAAATTAATTATTTTGTTATCAAGCCAGAAACGTCGGGAATTCAAATTGAAAAATCAATTAAAATATTATTAGATAGATATACTTCAATGTTTACATTTTAATAATATATTCTAAGATAACAATTCTCGAACTAACCTTTTTTTTGGTCTACTAAATTAAAAATAAACTACAAATACCTGCTTAATTACAGATTTAAAAAAATCAAATTTTCGAACACGACGAAACGAACATATGAAAAAAAAAGTTATTTATCGAACCAATTTAATGCATCTTGCAAATGTTCAAATTGAAGTAGAATGTATGTCGATAACTATTCTTCAACCTGTACAATAGTTTCAATTCGTTAAGGACATTATCGTTATGCCGTAAATGACGTCCAATGAGAACGTATGTGAATCTACTACAAGCGAAGAGCGTTATCATTTTATGTAGTCGATCGATTTCAAATTTTCCGCACTCGCCTGAAACAGCTGCAATAATAATGTGTCCCAAGTTTGCATCTCTGCAACGAAATTTCTTTTCCTACGTATCGATATCCTCATATTCAATATTTTACAAAAGTTTTTTCTTCGCCTTTCGAATTTTGAAATACAAAAAAAAATCAACATTTTATTAAGGATTTTTCTAATCGATTTTTCAAAAAAAAAACACCGATATTTTAATATACGATACTTGAAAAAATAAAAAAAAAGACACATTAAAAATTTTATAATGATACTGATACGATGATACTTTAAAAAATTAAAGTATCATTTTTCGTTGCATTCCAACGTCGCAAATTATCATTCGATTAAAACCGTAAAAAAAGAATCATAAAAAAATATTTTTCAAAATATAATGACTCTTAATCGATGAAAAAAAAAAGCGCAAATTTTTTTCTACGTGTTATTTTTTTTATTCCATAAGATTTTTTTCAAAATAGCATCAGCTGAGAAGCGACGATAATTTACAAACGCTTTGTCGCGACCTAATACGCGTTAAGAGGGTGCAAAACGTGGAATCAATAGATCAACGTAATTGCGCGCTTAGAATGTTAAAATGGCAAAGATTTACTGAACGAGAGTGTGCATAAGCGGCTTACCTTTTTATTCACGCTTGACTGAGCCACCCTTCGATTCTCCGAGGGTTGAAAAAAAAACTCCCCCCAAGGAAAAATATAACGTAAGAAGGAAGCGGATAAAGGGGTGAGAAACCCCTGTGATTTTTCAACGACCAACCGAGTTTCATCAAATGTGTATTAGCTTACGTAACGAAATTATTGTATCGTTTAATTCTCCAACTAAGCAAGCGGACTTCACAACCAGGGTACGAAACTTTTCGTGCAATCTAATATCGCACAATCAGCCAGCTCGCCTACCTAATTACGTTCATTCCGAAAAGTTTTATTTTGGCAGTTTATCTTGTAGGATTACCGGTAACCCAACCAACTTTGGTTAGCCAAAGTGCCAGGAGCAGGATACTCGAACATTCAGGTATCTCCGTTACCCGAAATATACTCAATTTTTAATGTTCCCCCACCCCTCCCGTCCGCCCTCGTCTCTCGCACTCGTAACGCGAATTACATTCTCCCAAACTTGATGAATTTACAGCGACGACGTATACAGGGTGACCGGTGGTTCTGTTCCTTTAAATAGGTCGTTCCAGAGATCATCAGCAAGGAGAGAAAATTTATTGACCGAGTTATAATGGTTTTACGATTTTTCATAAATTTTTTAAATCGTCACGAAAAAAAAACAAAAAAAGAATACTCCAATCGGAATATTCAATTGATAGTTTTCCGAAAGCTGACAAATTACGGGAAAAAATAATAATTATATTTTTTTTATTATTATTGTATTACTTATATTTGTATAATACATTCATGAGGGATTCTAGAGATCATCAGCTAGGGATGAAAATATACTGACCGAGTTACAATGGTTTTACGATTTTTCATAAATTTTTAAACTCGTCACGAAAAAAACAAAAAAAAATACTCCAATCCGAATATTCAATTGATAGTTTTCCGAAAGCTGACAAATTACTTGAAAAAATCATAATTATATATTTATTATTATTATATTACATATATTTGTATAATATTTTGTAATTTTATTTTTATATCGAATTATCATTATCTTTTTAATTCTACTAATAATTTTTTACTTGTAGTCTTGAACTGATTTTTCCATCAGATAAAATTTGAAAATAATATGAATATTTTAATATTTTTTAAATGATCGTGACCTCTCGTATAAATATTTGAAAAACTGTGATATTTCGAAATAATCGAGAAGCGAGTAAAAATTATTCCGTTGTGCAACTTCGAGAAAGCAAGGTTAAACAAAATGTTTGTAAAAACATTTCGGGCCCGAAGTACAGTACCGTGGGTCGAAACGGTTAACGAAATTATCAAGATTGAAGAGGGGGGAAATAGAGATAGGGATGATAAAAGTACAGTGAAAAGGGAGAAGGAGAGAGTGTCATTGGGTTGAGGCTGAGGGCAGTGGAACAACTAGTAAAGTGAGGTCCACGGCGTCAGCTAGAAAATTGAATGCCACGTAACCAGGACACCTCTTAGACGAGTACTTGGCAAAAGCTCCGTAAGCCTGGAGGGCGACACACGAAAAAAAAAAAGTAGGAAAAAAAAAGGAAAGAAAAAGGAAAGGGATGACCCGAAAAGAAGAGGCGACCACATAGGGAGGCTTGAACCTCGTCGGATGCTAGGTTTCACAAGGATCCACTTGTGCTTAGACACGTATTACGTAAAAAGTGTATTATCCATGCATGGGAATTGAAACGTACGTATAATCCACCTGAGAATCTTATCGAGAAAACTAAATATCGATATACGGATAACGGGTCGTTTTATTCGATACAGAACGTCCGTTGAAGCCTGTAGGCTACAAAGAAAACCAGTATCGGACTCCTCGGAAGACATTGCTATCGTTGAGTGCTTTTCGAGACGAAAAGGAGTGCCGAAGGATTGCTGATGGTCGTGGTTGTGATGTTCGGTTGTAGCTTTCAAGTAGATATTTCCAGAGCCACCAGAGCGGAAGCTTTTGGCACGAAAAATATGGAAGCTAGGTTTCAAGAATGAAACATCAGCAGGCTGAATTCTCCACGAAGGCTTAGTTTCTTTTTCTAGTATGTGTGTGTTTCCGTCGCAATATGGTGACGTTTTCTTCGTGACGTTTTCTCTATTGAAAGCTATTAATATTTTTGTTTTTTTTTTTTTATAGGGGTCCATCTATTCTGATCTGGTTTTATATAGTTTTTCCGTACCCTCGATGAGGAATAATATATAGGTTAAGATTACGCAATAGGAGGTTAGGGTGGATTGGCGAAGGTAGGGTGTGATAGAAAAGTCTTCGAACGAAAAGGGTAATCAAAGGGTTATATCTTGAACGCATAGAAATAAATATATCATTTTTAGAAATGGAATATTAAATTTAAAAATATTCAATTAAATTTTCGAAGTTCAATTAAATTTTAGCCATTCGATTATATTTTCGAAATTCAATTGAATTTTAGAAGTACAATTGAATTTTAACAATTCGATTATATTTTCGAAATACAATTGAATTTTAGAAGTACAATTAAATTTTAACAATTCGATTATATTTTCGAAATTCAATTGAATTTTAGAAGTACAATTAAATTTTAACAATTCGATTATATTTTCGAAATTCAATTTAATTTTAGAAGTTCAATTGAATTTTAACAATTCGATTATATTTTCGAAATTCAATTGAATTTTAGAAGTACAATTAAATTTTAACAATACGATTATATTTTCGAAATTCAATTGAATTTTAGAAGTTCAATTAAATTTTATCAATTCGATTATATTTTCGAAATTCAGTTGAATTTTATAAGTTCAATTAATTCTTATCAATTCGATTAAATTGTAAAAATGCAATTATATTTTTAGACATCTTTATTTGTATTTTATTAATCATTCAATTTGCATTTCAATTTTAGAAATTGAGGCGTCACTGATGCTGAAAAAGCTTTAGGTGACGTTTCTTGATGAAGCTTCTTTGAAGAAGCATCGTTGCTGTTATTTGTCTTTCATTTCCGTTTCCCACCAATTTTCATCTCAGCTTATATAAATACTTTTCTTCTTAGGGTATATAAACATATACTTCCCACACAGCCTCCGGAATTCCCTATATTTCGTAAAAGCTTGATTACCTCAGTTGAATTTTCGACGAAACGTTGGAAAAAAAATTGGGTTTGAAGCTTGCGTCGTTGAAACGGAACGAATTTTGGTTTGTTATATTTTTCCAAAATAACGATTGGTGGAACTTGGCCGAATGATTCTAAACAGAAATATTGGAAAAGGAAGCTAGTTCTAGAGCTCTCGTTCGCTTGTTTGGGTTTGTTTGGGTTGGGCAAAAGTAGATATACTATACGAGTGTAGAAAACGAAGCTAATTCTAGAGCCCTCGTTCGTTTTGCTTTCCCATTGAAATATGTAAAATGGATCGCGGTATACGAGGAATGTACTCATATGGGTTGTGGGTATGACAATTGTGTTTCAGCAGCATCCTAACGCGACGAATAGTAGCGAGACAAGCGTGGGAGGAGCTTCCGGTGCATGCGGAAGTGGCGGTGTTCCAGTGCCAGCCGAGGCTGGTTGTAGCTCCCGCGGTGGTAGCAGCAGTGGTCAGGGCTGCGAGCAGCCCAGCCATCACGTTGGACAACCTCACACATCGAAGGAGAGCCACGCCAAGTTCAGGAAGGGATTACTCCAGCTGATGATGCACACGATCGATCCACTCCACGACGGTCAGTCCCGCGCCGGTATACCCTCAAATACTCTCTCACTCTCGCCTGTCTGCTCGCCAGCACGCTATCGATATACTCTATTATTTAATAGTACATTCATTGCTCATCTCCTTTTATTCATTTTTCGTTATTTCGTTTTGGAACAACCTCACCTTCTCATCAACATCAACACTTATGGGAGGACGAATCGCGACCACCACACTCGCCTTTGATACTACTGTCGTGTGAAAACACAATGTCGTGGTATTAGCCAACGTGGTCTCTTAGATATACCAATTTCGAGAAATTGATTTTTGTTTTTTTTTTTGTTTTTTTTTTTTCAAAGTATGAACTTTACTCGAACTTGAGGTTGAAATTACGAATTTCCAGAAATTAATTTTTCGTTTTTTTTTCAAAGTATGACACATACTTAACTCAATCTTGAGTTTCAAATTACTGGGATGTGAAAACACAATGTGGTGGGATTTAACAATCTAGTCTCTTGGATATGCGAATTTCCAGAAATTAATTTTTGGTTTTTTTCAAAGTATGACACATACTTAACTCAATCTTGAGTTTCGAATTACTGGGATGTGAAAATACAACCCAGTAACTTGAAACTGGTGGTATTAGCCAACGTAGTTTCTTAAAAATTCATTTTTGAAAAACTAGAAATGAATTTTTGGTTTTTTCAAACTATAACCCAAACGTAATTCAAACTTGAGTTTCAAATTACGAATTTCCAGAAATGAATTTTTGGTTTTTTCAAACTATAACCCAAACTTAACTCAAACTTGAGTTTCAAATTATTGGGATGTGAAAACACAATGTGGTGGGATTAGCCAACGTAGTCTCTTGGATATGCGAATTTTTAGAAATTAATTTTTGGTTTTTTCAAATTATAACTCAAACTTAACTCAATCTTGAGTTTCGAATTACTGGGGTGTGAAAACACAATGTGGTGGTATTAGGCAACGTAGTCTCTTAAAAATTCATATCTAAAAAACCAGAAATAAATTGTTGGTTTTTTTCAAACTATAACCCAAACTGAACTCAAACTTGAGTTTCAAATTACAAATTTCCAGAAATGAATTTTCAGTTTTTTCGAACTATAACCCAAACGTAACTCAAACTTGAGTTTCAAATTACGAATTTCCAGAAATGAATGTTCAGTTTTTTCAAACTATAACCCAAACGTAACTCAAACTTGAGTTTCAAATTACGAATATCCAGAAATAAATTTTTGGATTTTTCAAACTTTGACCCAAACATAACTGAAACTTGAGTTTCAAATTACTGGGATATGAAAACACACAATGTATTAGCCAAGATGATTTTAGAGAAATCGATCATTTGAAAAACGGGGGAAAAATAAATAAAAAAGAAAGAAACAAAGAATCACCTATACTCCAAGTATTGGATGAGCGAGAGTAAGAGGACGAATAACAGGAAGAGAAGGAAAGAGGAGGAGGCTCAAACTTTCCGATATCCGTCACTAGGCGGTTGCAAATATTTGAAAATTGGGAGATACCTCTATCTGCACAGTGGACTACCATTCGTGTCGTATATACCTGCAAGATGGAAAATATTGATTAAAAGCATAACCCATCCTATCCTGGAAATGTGTAACCTCCGCAGGGAATAGCTGCGAGAATTGAACTATGTGAGTATCGTTCACTGGGAATTTCTAGACACCGTAACAGATACCGATACATACCGATACCGGACATGCATTCGCCGAATTCTTTCACCTCAAGGATGACCCTAAATCGTTAGCCTGGTATACACGTTTGAGAAGGATTGATGGAGAACCATTGTATTTGTTTTAAAGTACAAAAAAAAAACTATGAATGTTGAAACAAAAAAAAAATCTTTATTTAATCATATATTCACTAATCAATGTATTAACAATAATTTTGTTTCGGAAAATAATATTCGCTATTAACTATAACCTTTTATTTAAAAAACAAAAAGCGTTTTGAAAATGGATTATTTTTTTTTTTCGATTTTTTTCGCTCATCGTCAAGATTTAGGATTCATTTTGTATTACATATACATGCATAGTGGCCATCATTGCTCATATCTTTGAGGTGATTTTTCGTTTTTATTTATTTTTATTATTAATATATATTTTTATATTTGTTTGAATCATTTTTTGAATTTTTGGTACATTACTTTGGGCTAAAGGGCGTCATATTTTAATACAAGAATATTTGAATATTTAAACATTGAATATTTATTTAATTTATAAATAAATATTATAAATAAATATTAATAATAAATTAATTAATTGAAGATCTATTATTCAATATTATATTGAAACCTATAATATATATAAAAATTATTTTATTATTAAAATATGATTCTTCTTTAACCAAAGAAATGTAACGAACTACTTAATATACCAAAAAACTAAAAAACGATTGGAATCGCGATCGAAGATTGACGAGTCTTAACGATGATGTAAGAAAAAACGGAAACCCATTTTTTTTTTTGCGTGAAAGACGAGGTAATTAGTAAAAGCGTTTCTCGTTAGGGACAGGGATGCGCAGCGATGGGGCAAAAATCCTTGTGGCTCCTTGAGAGTTGCCGCTAAGCGAGGGAATTGGCACGGCAAAAAGCATTTGACGACCCAACTCTCGATCACGCTCCTATTCTTGCCACTCAACCTTTCGCACGAGACATTTGACATCAAACGTTCGAGAGTCGCGAGGGAAGGAAAAAAAACCCTCATAAAGAGGAAAGGGGGGGGGGAGAACACGCTACATGAACAAATGTCAAGCTCGTTTATTTCCTTCGTATCTCGAATCAACGATTTAAAAAAAAAACGATCAATGAGCAAGGGCGAAAAGGGGAGATGATTTATTATGCTTTAGTAATCAGACTGAAGGGAAACGCTCATAGAAGTTTCACTGCGAGTTAAATAATGTTTCAACACAAATATACAAGCGATCTTGAGAGCAAAAAAAAATGAATAATATCGACAAAAAATGTAAGCCCGTAAGCGACACGCGAAAACAAAAAAGAAAAAAAAAAAAAAAAAAAAAAAAAAAAAAAAAAAAAAAAAAAAAAAAAAAAAAAAAAAAAATGAAAATAGTGGACGTCTGGGTCTGGAACGTCTTATACGTAACACGAGTCTGACGTAACAAAACTTAACGAATGTTTGTCACGAATCGTTAAATGTAAATGATTGTTGCAAATTGAATAATTAAATAAATATAAATCAAGCAAAATATTAATATAATAATTATATAATAATTGAAGACACACTATAATACAATAATTCAATTAAGTTTAATTTTATAACTCAAGCATTTGTAAAGTTCGATTTTTTACATTTAAAAAAGAGCGATAATAATAATGTTAATAGTGAAAAAATAAAATTGTGTTATTAATATTCCAATATTTTAATAACATTAAATAGTATTAATAATTATTGTAATGTAAAATAATTATTATTAAAAAATTGAAACAATAATAATTATTATAATAATAATTATTATTATTATTTATAAAACCATGCAAATATAATACTTCTCCATCGGTAATTCTGTTTATGCTTAAAAGAGTAATAGACGAAAATGTTGGCTTCGACAGCTGGAACAGGATCGGTATTGCAGGCCGTCGGTATTGCAGAACACAATAACATATTCCTATGAATTTCCGAAACGGCTCTTGAGAATTTCACGAAATTTGGCGAGGCGACGTAAAATCGATAGACGAATAGTTGTACACTTCGCAAGTTTCTTGAATTTGGAAAAAAAAAAGTGAGTTATCTCGTGATGGGTTCGCGATCGAAATGATAGATAATGAGAAGTTTGATATTCCGAGAAAAGAATGACCACGTGTTCGAATTGAAAACAAATATGGCAATGTTTCAATTGCTTTATTAATTCGCATATTTGATAAAATCCGTGGGCATTGAAAATCAGTAGACAAAATTGATGATTCTAATGCAAATTTTTGACGATCTTCGGATGCGTTAGTTGTCACGAATTCCGACCGAGGCGCTAATCTCGCATTCCGCAGTCGACACGTCATCGATTATTCTCGACGATCGATCGATCAATGTTCATGAAAAGCACCTTTGAAAACTTTGAAGAAACAGGATGCCTGACGACGAGCTTTTCGAATACAATGAAAAAAAAGTTCGATTACGTTTGAAAATCGATGAAAACGGAGATAGAGAAGGAAAGAGAAGGAGATGGAAGGGTCAAAGAGTGGGGGGATTGAAAAAGGGAGGGAGAGAATTCTGAGCGTGCGGATTCTCGGGTTACAATCGATAGTGAGCTTTCTCGGTCAAGGCCGCGATACTGACTGACTCTCTCGCGACCGAGTGAACGAAATGTGGCTACGTATTTCCCGAGCTGGCGTTTGCGAAAGTGCAAAAAAAAAAGAGAAAAAAAAAAAAGAAGATGTCGACGCGGGGGTTGGTAGCTCAGGGAGTGGCAGAAAGGAAATGGGTCGAGGGCGCAGAACTGAGGTGAAAGCTCTCAAAATATGGGCTGGAAAGAACATGACCCTTCTTCGGTTCCAAACTATGGATCATCGAAGACAATCCTTGTATTGGCTCCAAAGAAATGGCAAAATGTACGAATGCAGAAGGAGGGTTCTACCTCAATTTTGGGGGGAGGATTTTTTTATTTGATATAAATTATTTTCATTAGTCACTGCTAGTGATATTTAAATGGCGGAAACTGACATTTTTTATTCCATTTTCATTCCAGAATATACCCAAACAAACCCAAACATACGATTTTAATTATTTCCATAAGTTATGAATTTGTTTGGGTTTGTTTGGGTTTTCAATTCCATTTTTATTCCATTTTCATTCCCGAATATACCCAAACAAACCCAAACATACGATTTTAATTATTTCCATAAGTTATGAAGTTGTTTGGGTTTGTTTGGGCTTTCAATTCCATTTTAATTCCATTTTCATTCCAGAATATACCCAAACAAACCCAAACATACAATTTTAATTATTTCCATAAGTTATGAATTTGTTTGGGTTTGTTTGGGCTTGTTTACGTTTGTTTGGGTTTGTTTAGATATATTCTAGAAGCCTCATTTAATAAATCCCCCTACTCCTCGCCTTCAGTTTAGTCGTCGAAGTATACGAAAATATCCCTATTTTATTGCATTTTTCCCCAAACTTCAAAACCCCATAACTCTTGGAAATAATTAAAAATGTCAGCCTCTGCTGGCTAAATAACACTAGTGGTGACTAATTAAAGTCATTTATGACAAAAAGAAAACATCTCTCGCCAAAATTGAGGTGGAGCCCTACTTTTGCATAATTACCAAATATACACCCTCTGTAAACACATTTATCGTATAAAAAGTTTGGTAATTCATTATCTTTTCATTGCATCATCGAATCCCGTTTGATATCTCGATTGAAGCCAATTCGTGATAAAGTTTGCCGAGAATATCTAACCCATTTGTCACCAGATTCAATCATCACCGATACCACACACGACATTGAGGCCATG
The DNA here is from genome assembly GCA_030523105.1 of Ophioninae sp. A BG-2022a. Classification (NCBI taxonomy): domain Eukaryota; kingdom Metazoa; phylum Arthropoda; class Insecta; order Hymenoptera; family Ichneumonidae; species Ophioninae sp. A BG-2022a. The sequence goes on along the minus strand of JAPYZI010003617.1, from coordinate 3,897 downwards.
ACCAAATTTGACATGAAAAGAGATACATAGCTTTGTGGTTTGTCATTCGTACTGCTACAAATCCAAAACACGTTGGGCACAAAGCGATAAACTTTTTGATGACTTTGACATCGGTTTCGTGACCAAAGCACGGACGATCACATATCGAAATGGACAATCCGTATCCAAGACAGAAACGGGCTATCATTTTCTTCATATTCCTCGTCAGGTTAAGGGGTCGCTTAAAAAAAGACGAACTGATCTTGATGGCAAAACGAACTGATCTTGATGGCAAATCGAAAATTCCACCAGATGAAACAATACATGGTCGTGAAACGAAACAAACAAACCCAAACAAATGAACCCAAAAAAAAAAAAAACAAAATCAAACAAACCCAAACAAACAGAAAAAATCGGTTCGATTCTAACTGGAGTTACACATCCGAATGTTTACCCATGATTTTTTTTCTTATTTACAGCTTTTTATTGGAAGCTAAATAAACACCATGAAATTAAAAACCATTTTTGGATTAAGGGGTTAACACAATTAAATAAAATGTGACTTTGATTCGCTTTCGACAATTCGACCAGAAACAACATGCCCGTAACATTTTTCTTGTCAAAGCATTTGGCTGTAACTCAATCATACCCAAACAAACTTCAAAAATTTCCCACGGAAATTAAGGGGTTGATTTTTAAAAAATCAAAACGACCTTGATTTACATTCGAAAAGTCCATCAGAAAAAAAAAAACAACATATACGACCCTTCGTAGATCTTAAATAAAAATACATCAAAAACATTTTCTTTCGGATTAAGGGGTTGTTAAAAAAAAAAAAAATCGAAACGATCTTGACAGCGAACAAATCTTTTTTTCGGATTTTCGGTTTTGATGGAAACGTTCGATTCAAACCCAAACAAATTCGATGTATCTCTTTCCGTATTAAGGGGCTGCTACGGATAAATCAAAAAGACTTTAAGAGCGCAGTCGAAAGTTCTATCAAAAGAAACAACATGGCTATAGTATTTTCCCCTTCGCAGCTTACGTCTTTTGTTCGATTTTTTTTTGGTCAGTCTTATCAGGCCAGAAATATATCAAGCTATCCTTATAAATGGGAAATCTTCTATATATAAATATATATGTATATAAATACGTTTGTAGCCCCTGGATTTGTATAGTTTAGTGAAGATTCGCCCTCGGCGAGGGAGGATTTGTTTCCCTCATCTTTCATATACGTACATACCCCTGAAGAGACATTAGTCCACCAACCCCTAGGGACACGTGGATACAGGGGGAAAATCCGATTTTAAGAAAGAAGAAAACTAGATAATTCAAATTTTTCGAGCTAGAGCACGTTCCATGACCTGAATACCGGAAGCAGTAATTGCAATTAAGGGGAAGTGGGAATCAGGCTCAAATAGACGTCAGAAAATAATAAATCAATTTTTTAATTATTATTTCGAAAAGTATTCGTCTGGTTTTATCTTAGTTTTTTTTTTTTGGTTCGAAAGTTTAAATATTAAAAAACATTGACCATTTGTTTTTCGTAAATATATTTTGGGCAGAAGCTTTTTCTCTCGAAATTTTTCTCTTCGATTAAACTGCATGCTGTCGATCAATCCGAAACGAAAATTTCGAAAAGATTCTTGAGATTCGTTAATATTCTCGTATTAAAATATTCTTTGAAAAAATATATAGTTTCATCAAAAAATGATGCTTGATTGAAAATGACATTTTTTCTCCATTTTCTGGTGAGACAGTGAACAGGGAAAAATATATGGTGGAATAGGGAAGAAAAATGGAGGAATAGAGAAGAAATAATAAAATTAGATAATTATTAAATTATACAACGAAGGAAGATATTATATAAATTGCATAATTTATAGCTATGAACATTAAGCATATTTATTTATTGATTTATAGCGTATTTATAGTTGTAAATTATATCTATAATAAATAGCTGTTATTTAAATAATCAATAACTATACATTTCAAAAAAATAGGGAAATTTGAATAGGGAGAAAAAGGAAGGGGGTAGGAAAAATAATTCCAAGTACTTAATAATCAACAGTAATCCTAAAAATAGTCCAATAAATGTTCGAAAATAGTCATTTAAATTTTAATTTAAAAAAAATTGTCGTATTACGAAACTCAATGAATAATAAATGTTTTGTTAAATTGAGAAAAGTGTAATTTCGGATTTTTCGTTATTCGAAAGTACAGATTGAGGATCACTGGTAACACGATCGATCCTTACTCGAGTTTCTCATCATCAATGGCAGCCCACACCAATCTATATCGGCCTCGTTGCCTCGACCGAATAACCTCACAGTAAGCTGAAAATCCCAAAACCGTTTCGAGCCAATTTTCTTCAGGAATTGACTGATTTCCGGTACCGATTAAATTAGGAGCGTCGTGTGATTTGAGTTCCCAATCGTTTATGTCTATTTTTTTTTCTTCATTGCATTCTCCCATTTAGCAAGAAAATTCGTTTCGAACCACGTGAAACCAATTTGAGATGTTACACATATACGTGCATCACCGAGCGATCAAACTTGTTATCGAAATATCGAAAATATTTTCAAAATTACACTCTTCCCATAGTACAATTTTTTAAACATTTCGTCTCACAAAATCACTCCCGATTAAAATTTACATTTATTTTCTAATCGAAATTTTACATTTTTCGAGCTTAACAAAAATTGCAATAATTAAGAAACCAAAATCTTTCGTTTCCGGACTAGAAAACTTAACCAAACATTTTTTTTCGAAAATTAGATGGAATTGGTCTAATCGTTCTTCGAATATTAAATAACAAAATGAGCAAACATAAGAATAATAATGAAAATATTAAAAATTAATAATAAAAGAATTAAAAATATTGTTAAGAACCGTAAAAATAATAATAACAATAATAAAAAGAAGAAGAAAAATGTGAAAAATTAATAATAAGCATATTTTAATAATTAAAGAATCGTAATAATAAAAATTATACTAATAATAAATTATTAATATAATTACTATCATTATTATCCTTTTTTTAAATTTCATCGATTCAATTTAATTTTGATTTTCCGACGATTAAAAAAACTACTAAAAGTTGACTTAAAAAATATTATTAAACAAGTAAATTAGCCGTGACTTTTACAATTCTTCGAATATTAGGATGAAAATGTATAAACAATGAATTAAAAATTTTTATTTTGCGGCAAGTGAAAAGAAAGCAATAAAAATAGTTTCACTGGCATACACCCCCTTAAGGTCACTACTGATACATCAATCTTGGTTCAATATCCGGAAGCGTAACTTCATTTTCTTAATAAGTAATGCAGCGGGCAATTACCGTTTAATCGCGTCGTTTAATTACAGATTGATGATCGCTCAATGGCGACGATCTCAGCTTGATGAATTAACAATTAAAGTAAACCCGACGGCGATTTATATCGCGATTATCTCAGGCTGCTGGTAGCTCGCGAGTGTGCTCACGCACACAAGCCACGGTTCTAATTGCGTTTAGCGCCACATGCAAACACAATCTATATCTAATGCGTGTATAGAGCATCATCCATAGATACACGGCTGATTAGCCATTGTGGTCACCTACATAATGCACACATTCGAGCCTATTAATGTCAATAGACAGCTGTAGATCGTACGTGTACCTTCATTTTTATATCGTACATATAAAATATTGTTTAAAATAAAAATGCTCGCTGTTTCGTATTCTCTTTTATCGAAGCTCGCATTGTTTAAAAAAAAACAAAACAAAACAAAACAAAACAAAACAAAACAAAAATAAAAACAAAGTTGAATGCACACCGAAAGCAAATGATCAAATTTAACATTCCCTTAAGAAATATCCATGTGTTGCTTATTTTATACCGAAATATAAGTAGGAAAATCCATTTTTTTTACATT
>JAPYZI010003616.1:0-17000 GCA_030523105.1 Ophioninae sp. A BG-2022a | reverse complement strand
AAAGGGTCTGCTAGTAACCTCTCTCACTTTCCTCCTGTCAAAAGAGAACGTACGAGAGAGAGAGAGAGAGAGAGAGAGAGAGAGAGAGAGAGAGAGAGATAGAGAAGCAAATAGAGGATGACGACAGAGTGAATACGATCGAAATCTTGGCATAACGCTCCCATACACCCTTAGACTCTACGTGCACGTGTGTATTCACCGGTGCCTCGTAAACTTCTCCGTCGTCTCGTAAAATTCTTCGTCACCTCGTAAAGTTCGAGACGGGCGTATAACGCCGCAAAATGACGCTGCAGAATCCCGAACCGAAATCTATTAGAAGGAAAGAGAAGACAGCAAAAATGTGCGTCTCTGGTGCTCTTCTCTCTTCTCTCGCTGTCGAAGCAACATTGGTTCGCTGCAAGTATCTTTTTCTTTTTTTTTTTTCCAAAATATGAGCGGCCGGCGGCCGCGTACGCCCAGTCGTAAAAGCTTCAGTGCGTTGGTGCATTCCTATGCGGCTTGCTGTATATCGAGTGGCTATTGATGCTCCAAGCAATGGACCGATCACCGCCCCGAGTATTGGCTTCTCGTAACTATACTCGATACGAAGGTCACGGCCGAATGTCGATTCATTACATATCATTATACATATAATACAGGTTCAATCGATTATAAATTTTTAAAAATTTCTTCACTCTGTATTTATTGCAGGTTTATCTCAGTTTTATCAATACGGAATGGTTTTTAAAAAAACCTATATGGAACGTAAAATATATATTTTTACATAGGTTACAACTTTTGTAGGAAATATTTTTCGCTGTGATTGGAATTTATTGAAAATCAAATTTCCGGGAATTTTTGGTTTTAACATTCATGATCAGCGAGTAAAAATCCACTTTATACGAAATTCTAAATTAGTCGGAGCTACCGTTTCTTTCGAAGCGTTGTCTGAACAAATTAATCTTTTTCAACAAATATCCGCAAAATCCTACCTGCAAAATACACATATTTATGAATCGTCGGCAAATGCAGAGTGCAAGCATGCTCGACATTTTTTCCGTTGTCACCAGAATGAAAATATGAAAAAACGTTTTCAAATCCCGGAACGAATAAATGCTGATACGAATCACGTGTACTCACCTTCTATTTGATTTATTGTATAAACATTATTATTCAAACATTCTTACATAAAAAAATAATATACTCGACCATGCGGAGAGTTTGTATCAGTTATTCGAGGCAGACTCGTCTTCGTTAAGCTCGCTATTTGCTCACGATGCGATGAGCGAAAAATCGTTTTAGCGTACACGAATCGGCCTTTCTACCTCGTTAAAATCCCGACAGGTAAACACTCCGAAGGCGAACTGCTTTGCCAAGCATTTTTCTTGCGGGCGGTGCAGAATTTCCGGTTGGATTTTTACGGTGTCGTTCCACCATGGACGGAAATATGTAAGGATGGTCCTATATGTTCGGGGTTTACATATATTTATATACTATTAAATAAATAAATATATATAGGTATATATATATAACGCACATATACCTTTCTAGACATAATTTATATCATATTTTACCAATTACATATATCGATATGCTCATAAATGTTTATTAGCTCACACAACGAACGCCTATTCCGATTACTATTTTTTAATGCCTGATGAATGTAATTAATACGCTCGAATCAACATATCATTATCAATCGTTACCTATAAACCCAATATATATTGAGTTTTCCAATGATTATTGATCGTTGAAATGAATGTTTTACTATTTTACAAATTGATTGCCAAACAACGCGATTTATTTATTTAGAACAGCCAAACCAATCCGTTTGTTTTGAAACGATTAAAATCGACAGAACCGGTTATCAGTGATGATTTCGTATGTTTGTAACTACTAAATTATTAAGTAAACAATTTTTTAGTGATTTATGTATGATTGTTTGATTAAGAAGAAGATAATTTCTTACATTTTCAAGCATTTTAGCGTTTTTTTAATATTCATCCAGTAAAAACTTAAAGTCCTTCGTTTTTGAGGTTATGTGAATTTCGAGTATTTATAAAAAACTGTTTTTAATCATTTGTCAGCTTTCAGAAAAGTATCAATTGAATATTCACAGTGGAGACATCTTTTTGTCAAATTGTTTTTGGTGGCGAGTTTGAAAAGGTTTAAAAATTGGTGAAATAATTATAACTCAGTAACCACGTGATATTAAGCCCTCTTTTTTTTTATCCATTATATTTGATGATATGTCGTCGACCGCTAAATGAGAATCTAATAGAATGTTTGCGTGACTTTCGGTTGCGTGATTTCGTATCACAAATTTGTCGAAGAATTTGTCGAGGAATATACAAAAAATAGTACTTCTATCGCATTCAAACGATGCATGCTCCATTACTGAATTTATCAGAGTCAAAAACGGCTCTTGACGTGGCTGATTTTCGATTGTGTCAATCCGTTTGATGCATACCCAAATTATTCAGCTTTTGGAGGCTACCATTGGAGAGCCAGAAATAAGGAGATGCATAATAGAGGAAAATGGGTTGAAGCGAAGGAGTGGGTTTCGCGTATTCCCGAGGCGAAGACCGAGGTCTACGGAGAAATTACAGAGAGCACGAAACCGAGTGGAAGTCCATCGTGAGGGACCGAAAATACGATGGGAATGATAATCAAGCTCAGATCGATCGTGTGTCTGACGTTGTTTCGTCAGGCATCATTTTTCAATGGCCCATTTCCTTTTTTATCATTTTTTTATCGTTCAACGTGCCTTTCTTTTAGTTTGCCACGAAAGAAAACCATTTTCGTTTGAAAAAGTGACAACCACTTAGTCCTCTTATGGTTTCGAGTCGAATGAATGGGGCTGTAAAAGCGAAAAAAACAAACAAGAAAAAGAAAGTGTAGGGTGACCGTCATCACGAGAGCCCTCTTCTGCCTTTCATCCTTGATGCATTTTTATTTTTTCACTCTTCCTTGGCATCGGTTGTACGCGTTTTCTCTATTATTTTTCTTTATTTTCTCATTCTTTTTCAGTTTCGCCAACACCTTTTGTGCTGCGGTCGCAACGGCAGCAGCTGCTTCGCTCTGTTGTTGCAGTTAATACGTTTCCATTGTACTCACGTCGTCACGTATACACCAGCATCCAACTATTCTTTCGCCCACATTTATTTACTCACTCGTGTTTTATTTGTCAGACGTGCGGCGAACTCGCATTTTTCGTCCTGCTTTCACGTCATTTTTGACCGGCAGTTGGTAAACGATTATTTCTTCATATCCGCTTTTTTTAAATTTCAAATTGTGACACATGCATCGTTTCTCCCGATGCAGATTTCGCAGTGCGTACTTTTTTTTGCTGCTTTTTTCTGAAGAGTGTTTCGGAGCAATGGTTGCTCGGATAGCTCACAGTACCGCGTTGAATGACGTCGTAGAAGTGCATTTTCCGAAAAGAACGTTCCTCTTCTTAGCCTTACATTTTCGTTGCATTTTTTTTCAGCGTTTTCCAGCGTTGGACTTATAGCGAGCTTTTTACGATCAATGTCGATTTGTCTTTCTTGGAAACACTTCTAGTTACCTAAAAGCTCTCGTAGGTAAAATTTTGAATTTTGTCAATGCGAAATCATTTTTATACGGTGCCACTGGGACAACCTTCGTCGAAACGATCTTCAATTCTCATTCACTCACGCTTCGTGTGTCATTTCGATCCTTTACGTGTCTTTTGCTAAAAATACTTGTCACATCCCGAGTACCCGATTCGAACGTTTTTTTTTTTCGTTGATCATTGCTGCATCAAATCCTGAATTCCAACGAGAACGCAGCCAAAATGGACACAAAGACATAAAGAAAAATTCAACTGGAACTTCACGAGTGAATACACACCTAACTGCACAGAACTGACAAATCGAATCTTATCATTTTTTCCATTTTGTCTTCTACACCATCATACCGTTTCCATGTTATCAATGATTAATTGCGGTAATCCCATAGTTAATTCGTAACAAATTCTGAGTCTAGTTTGTGCTCGCTTTTCTTTGGGACTCGACCTCCGTTTTTTTACTGTTAAAGTTTGACATCCTAAAATCGAAAAAAAAATCTGTTTCAGAGCTTGACATTGATCCGTTTATCTATCGATCCAAACGAACGTAATCGAAGCCAATTGGGAAAAGTATGTTTTATTTACTGGACTTAATATTTTTGTACAATAATTTCGTATTTGAAAAGAGAAGAAAATTAGACTGCTAGAAGGAATCATGGTTATAACACAGAAACACGTTGTTTGATATTTCAATGGGGAATTGAAGACATTGAAGCCCTCTTTCCCTCTTTCCCTCCCTGTTTCTCTCTGTCTCTCTTCCACCCTCGGTCGCTTTCTCTTGCAGGCTTAACCAAATTTGACGAAGGGGAGGAGACTGGTAATGAGCTTAAGGGGTCCAATTTCCGGATTACCTAGCAATTGTGGACGTTGACGACGAAATTGCATAAGACATGGAACTGAGAAAGGAAGTCAATGCCGAAATTTGTCGATTTAACTTACTTCACTTTTCCTTCCCATTGACTCTCTATCTCTCTCTTTCTTTCCACTTCTGCGTCACTTCCATCGTCTTTGCGTTTGTTTCTGTCCCCTCGCATAACGACTTTAACGAAAATGAACTTCCAGTTGCACGTGTGCAAACGTAAACGCAAATGTGATAGACGCGTGACCGCAAGCTCGGGCTTGATAAGAAAGGAAGTTAAATGTTCACGAATAAAGCGGCGGGGAAAAAAAATCGATGTCGGCTCGTTTGGAGCATAGGTGCGGTGGCCGGAAAGGAAAAACACGCGGGGTGGCACAGACAGAATCGCGCCCTTTCGCGAACCGACAAAACGTAGGAGGGTTGACGTAACTCGCGTGCACGCGATAAGAATAACGTATACTAGGCTGCACAACCTCGCCAAGATCGTGAGAATGTTTTCGTAAAAAATGTTTTTAAAAAACCTCTGATAAAGCGGAGGTCGATCGCGTTCAAGAAGGCGACTTCGTCAGATTTGGAGGGACGATAGAACGCACGCGAAATGGAAGAAGAAATTTTAATGTGCGGAAGAAATAATTTATTTTTTATTTTTATTATAATTTATTTTTTATTATATTCTATTTATTATTTCTATTTTTGTATTATATTTTATTTTTTGTATTTATTTTTTCATTATCAACAATTTCAGTCGACCAGTTCAATAAAAAAAAAGGGAACTATTTAAATCTCAGCATTTCCACCGAATTACACTTTCTCATGCAAACGAAGTCAAGTTTTTTTTGAAACTTTTGAAAATGTTTCCCTCAACAGGATTTTAAGTCCATCATTATTGCGAACTGGAAATAAAGTATTTTTTAAAAATCTTCGTCAACTTCCTCGCTAGATTTCGTAGTCTAAATAATTTTACAATATCGTGGCAGAAAGCACACATTTTTCTTGGCCACGCTTCGTTTGTGACGGGATGACCTGTTGGGGGCGGGGGAGGGGGAGGGGCGAAAGGAGCAGTTGCTGCAAACAGATCCAACTAAATCTCCATAAAAGCCATAGAAATTTTCATTCAACGTTTCAGTGTGCATCGCACTGATGAAATACGTAAAAAAAAACGTTAAAAAAGAAAACGGTTAAACTCCAGGTATTCACTTCATACTTTCACCAGTCATATTATGACTCAATACACAGTACAATTTTTGATGGTCCTGTTCACTTTTGATCCAAAAGTGCTTTACAACTCCGTTAGTTTTGTCAGTGTTGCGTTGAAAAGATGCAACGTTAACATCGAAATACAATTTGCAGAAAAACGTAGAATAAATATCAGTCAACGAGGCATTTTCAAACTACGATGGCTTTTAAAAGGCGCTCAATGGCGACAACAAAAAATAAAAATGAAACGAAGAGACTGCGAATTTGGAAGTAACGTTGTCGACGTGCCAAGTATGCAACAAAAACGTGCGTCAAATTTTCTAATGCGAATTTAGTGGGTAATTGTGAAGAGGTCTGACTAAAAAAAGGTTCGCGCTACTTTTTTTTCCGCCAGCCTGGGAGGTAGGAACCATCTACTCGGAACTGAAATCGCATTGCAAAATCGTTTTGCGGCATTTCTATATTTTCGGAAATAAAAAAAGCGATATTCATTTATTTTTATGAATTCTCTTGATTTTTTAATTTTTAAATTTAATTAGGATTTTAATATCATCGTATTAATATCAATAATTACCCGTATTAATATCAATAATTAAAATCAATGTATATTGACTTTTCCAATGATAAGCTGATTAATTGTTCGTTAAAATAAATTTTTTTATATTTTATCAATTGACTACCAAACGCAACGACGCAGTCTGTTTATTTCAAACTTAGCATAATCGATCGCTTGATTTTAAGTATCATCGATACAATATTTACCGACAACCGACCATGTTTCTTTCACGTGTTTATTGCTACTAACTTATTTCATGAAAAATTGTAAATTAATGCATTATTATTCTATACGTACCTAATAGTAAAAAAAAACAATTTTTTTTTATTATCCATTCAGTAAAACTAAGAAGCCAATCGGAGTTTATATTTTCTTTTCCGCTGGATTGTTTTAAGCTATATGATTACCATTATTATTATTGTAGTTAACTAGGTACTACGGTGGGACAAAGGGCGCCGGGCCGTGTTCCCCAGTTGGTTAGAGAGCCCGAATGAGAACTTTTAGTTAATTAGCAGCAACTCTTTGGACGATGTGAAGTTGCGGGATAGGACGGGAAGAACGTGAAGTACATTCTATATGTGTACGACTCTACCCAGTTACGTTTGTGTCCACTAGTGTGCGCTCGTCTTTGCACCAGACTCCACTAAATTGAGCAAGTATACTTTGTACGACTTCTATATATGGTACACACCCTGCAATTACCTACCAGCGCTCACGGAAAATTGCACTAATCGTAGAAAAGAGAAAGAGAGATTCTGCCCCTAATCTCGGACTGACATAACTTTTAGAGCCAGGAAACCGTCCCCTCCCCTTCCTCCTGCCTTTCTCCCTCCCTTCTGTAGCCATGCTCGACGTACAATTGTGTTGGTGTTTTACTCCAGCTGGTTTCATCCCAATTAGCATGACCACTGAAACCTCCTAAGGGTCCGAACATATATTTTTATGGAAATATATTCTATGTTTTGCAACCGGAGAAACGAGATCGCAATAAATGATTTTCCTTTTTTTTTTTTTTTTGATAAAATTCCGATATCCGTATATGAACGTTTCGCGTGTTTGAAAGCCGCGCGAGTGTACATTTTTCTTTTATGCTTTAAATGAGTTTTACGTTTCTTTCGGTGTTTTTTTATGGAAGCGAGCGATACAGAACGTTATTTTATCGAAGCTCGTTCATACGCGCATACGTGTACGGGCAAGTTGAAAAAAATAGATTGAAAAAAAGATATTCGAATGGTAGATTAATTTCGCGCATTTTATTCTGCAAAGAGAGCACGCGAAAAGTTTTCTCCCCTTCTATATACGTTTCCAACCGAAGTTTACATTAACTTGGAAAATTTCCATTCCCTTTATAGGGAGTATTCGGTCGACCTTGTCGAAAATGCGATCACGGCTATTCGAGTTTTCTCTGGATGTGCGAATTATTCGAATCTCATGTTCAGCAGAGTGCGAAATTGAAAAATCCGTCATACGTGGAACGATTCACGTTTAATTGACATTTTATGGCTCATGCAACGCTCGTATCGGATGGAAAGAGGGAAAGAGGAAGAGAAATGTAAAATAGGGGTTTTCAAAGTGATTTCCTTTCACGAAATGTGACAAAAATTTTGAGATTGAGATTGAGATTTTGAGATTGAGTGAGATTGAACATTTTTTTGTTCATTTATTTATACGTACATGAAAAGAGGTCGTTTTTTAAAATTCATTGAAACATTGATAATTAAGGAAGTTATATCAAGAGGGCTTGACGGAAAAGCGTTGGGGAGAACCTTTAAAGAATGTTTGCATGCAACGGCTCCGAAAGACAGACGTTGAAATGTCATCATAGAAAAGTAATTTTTCAATAAATGACCTTGGAACTTTCTCTAACGAGGGTTTCGTGCTAAATAGAAGAATTAACGTCGTTACACTAACGAGGGGAAGTTAATGCAACGTCGGAAGTGCAAACCCCACGTTTTTACTTCCGGAAACGTATAGGACAAATCCTCGTTCGCTTTGACAATATTTATGTATTTTACGGATAACGGTTGAAAAACCAAGGGACTTTCGTACTTGTAATGAGTTTAAAAACGGGAAGCCGCAGGCTGGCACATTCGTGGACGAACGTGCAGATAGTAGAATCTCGATTATACAAAACCATCCGGACCGAAAATATTTCCTGCTAGTGAAACTTTGGATATTCACACTAATATCGTAAAGGCGAAAGTTTGTATGTTTGCACGTTTGTTACTCCTTCACGCTAAAACGGCAGAACGAATTTTGATGAAATTTGGTATGGAAATAGATTAAATCCTGGATTAACACATAGGCCACTGTTTATCCTGAAAAGGATGTAGTGTTCCCGTGGGTTAGCTAAATAATTTCAACATGTTTTGACTTCGCGCCTAAACGGCTTGACGGATCGGGATGAAATTTTGTACAAAGATAGCTTATAACCTGAATAATCATTAGCCTATAATTTATCCCGAAAATGTGCAGGATTGCCGTGGAATGAGCAAATAATTCAAATATTTTTGTAACTCCCTGCCGCTCAAACGACGGAACACTTTTCCATGAAATTCCCATTTTCCGCGGGCATCAGTTAGTATGGGTACACAATCACGAGTGGGTTACATATTACGTATGTAAGAATTGGAAAATGAATTTTCTTTTCTTATGCACTTCTTATGTATATAAAGGACAACGAATACTATCTAACAAACATTAAATCTCGACTTCACGATATCTTAATTTTAAAAAATGTCAATTTTTATTTGCCGTTTGCTCGCCACCAGATTTTGTAAGACACGTAAAAGTTTAACATAACCTTACAAATATTTCGCAAATCGTTTTTTTATTAGCGATTCTTTATTAGCGTTCAATGAAAAGTCATGCATCCGTCAAGGCAGAATTCATAAACGCAGAAGATAATGCTTTTTTTTTCGAGAAAAATATTTAATCCCTGGGAAATTGCGGTTTCAAAAGTTCTACTGTCCCTTTTGCACTCACAGGTCACGTGATATATTTTATTCAACATGTTCCCAAGCGGAAAAGCTGCATAGAACGCAATTACGAGACATGAACGTACTTAATAAACATATGGAAATTTCTATTGGGGTCTGAACACCAACATTGTAAGTTTTTATGTATAAAAATATAATGTTACGTCATAGTTTGATAATCGAACGTTCGTATCAAGCAAGTGATGAAGCGAGTCTGATAATGGAGGTCCTACTGTACTGAATCTCTACATTGCTATTCTCATTGTTTTTGTAATGTCACCTGTGTACTTCTGGCTTCCCTCGTCAGTCCTTTTTACTCTTTTCTTTCGTTTTATCCCTTCTCACCCCCTTCAGCCCTCTTTATCTCAATTTTTTTTGGTCCTTTCCTCATTTTTCGCCAAGGTCGTTTTCAATGCGGTGCGACAAAGGCATAAACCAGGTTCACTGCAGGACACGAAAGAGAATAAGGGCAAAGGAGAGAAGGTTGGGAAGCTTAGTCGTTTAGCCAACCGCAAAACGATTTCCCTGTGGTACATAGTTTTGCGCCCTCGGCTTTTGCTGTCGCCCTCTCGTTCCCTCCCGTCCTCTTTCCGTTCCTCCTTATTCTCATCTCACCGTCTCTCGTCATCTCTCGTTCTCCCTCTTTTGTTCGTGTTCCTTGCCGACTGCAGGGAAGACCTACCGCAAGCTCAGTGTCGCCGCCACCTCTAACACAGCCGCGGATTTGAAATATGAAACTGCGGCAATATGCAGTAAAGAGACGCGAATATTATCGTTATAATGTTTGGGGCACGTACGTCCCATTGTCCCTCTCCCTTTCACTCCTCTTGATTCCTCTCGCTCCATTTTTATCAGCCTTTTTATTTATTTTTATTTTATTTTATTTTTCATTTTATTCACTTAAATTTAATTATTTTGCATTTTATTTTTCTTCTTTTTTGTTTTTATTTGGCTATCAGCTAACGAGCTCGGTTGGATTTAAAAACGCCATAATTTGGCATTCGATGACGTGCGAATCAAAGCGAACCTTATTAAATTATGATTGCGTAAATATCATTCAATTTTTATTAATAATTCAATGAAATTACATTTCTGGAATGAAGCGAAGAATTCATTTTGAATGAAATCATTTTTTTTTAAAATCATTTCAATGAATTTTGTTTTAATGTGGTTTTGTATTTATTATAATTAATTTATCTAATCAATTTTATTAAAAGGTGAATGAAATACTACTATTTTAATTTATTATTAATATTTCATTGTTCTTATCAATATAAGTTCATGAAATTCAATACATTTTACTTCTTCGAAAAATGCCGAAAGTAAAAAATTCGTCAAATTTTTGTTTCGTATACTTTCATCCGATGATGACATTTTTTATTTTCTATTTTAATGAGTTATATTTAAAGTTTATTACAATTATTCAGATCGTATTTTTTTACCTTTTTAATTCCTATTTTCATTGCTCATTTATAACTTTTACATCAGCTCGATCCTTTTGATTTTTATTTAAGGTTTTTCTTTTTCATGCTCGTCGATAACGGGATATATTGGATAAAATCGTGGAAACGAGAAAACGTAACATGATCCTTTATAAATCGTATTTCAGGTTGCAGTAGAAGAACCGAGGGGGAGATCTGACGAGCAATGGCTTTTACCATAAGATTCTGGTAACACGCTCAAAAGGGGTGAGTATAAATATTAAACGAAAATACTGTGTATTGGGGTGTTTTCTCGTTGGAGCAATTTGAGCCATCTTGGCCACAGGGTTTTAAGCTTTCTTCATCCTCTTTTCAATATTTTTTTACGGACTTGAACCCAGCTTAGCAAAATTTTACGAGATTTGAGTGGAGAGTCGATTGTTTGATCGACCAGTGGTTGTCTTTTCGCGACACGAAGAAGAAACACATGTAGATATTTACGTACGTGTAGATATCAATACGTAAACATAATATCTACATATATGTAGATATCAAGACGTACATAGGATACCTACATACATGTACATCAAGATAGACATGTAAATATGATATCTACGCACATGCACATCAGATGGACATGTGAACATGTATGACCACACGAGTAGATATCGTTTTTACATATTCGTCTTAACGTATATATTTTTACACGTCCATCCGACACAATTTTACACGTTCATGTCACGTGGAAAATTTTGTATATACATGTGAAAATGTAGAAGTAAAATGTAAAAATCATGTAAGTATGTTTTTAATTATGTAAATATTTTCTAAATGTTGATGTACATGTCAAAAATCATGTGAATTGATTTTTACATGTCCATGGTGATGCCATATTTTACATAATTTTTCATCTACCTTTAAAAATGTAGATGTAAAAATTAAAAATCGTTACCACATGTAGATATCAAAATGGACATGTAAGCAACGAATGAACCTACTGAACCAACCTTCAGCACTAAACGCTTGGAAAAGATGGACATGTGACAATAATTACATGTATATCTTTATGTAAGTGTGTATATATATATACGTGTCGTAAAACAAAGGAAGATGCTCCAGGCATGTTTGAACGAGGCCAACCGAGTAAAAAGACGACGCGAGAGAGTGGAACGGGAGCAGAACGCCGAAAGAAATTCTCTCGTTGACAAACATAGCGAGTGCATAGGATCGTGAGGGAAGAGAGGTTGGTTGTGTGTTCTCGTGAAACTTCAAAGGTAACGCGAATCCCGCATGGAGGAAAGGATAAGAGGGGAATAGCGGTGAGGTGGCAAAACGCAAGAAGTCCTCTGTCCAACGGGATGTAAGTAAAACGTTTCCAATCAACCAGGAAAGCGGCTCTTTGGGGCGCGGGTGGGGTGACGGAAAATGGTGCGCAAGGCTGATCCCGCATATCCGAAATGAAGACTGCAGGAATATAGGAGAAGAAGAATTTCCTTTCCATCTTTTTTTTCGTTTTCTATGCTATTTAAGAAAAATTTCCTATCGAACGTGACAAATTTCGCCGCGGGTGGAAAAGAATACTTGAATTTATGAATGTGTGTATGGTGATGATGACGATGATAGATTTTATTACATGTTAGTCAAAAACTTTAACTTTTCAATTAAAGATAAAATTAAACAAAATAATGACTAAATAATAATACAGAAAAAATATCAAAAAATGTAATGTTAACTAAAATAACAAAAAAATGTTCAAAAAATATATAATACAAATATACAAAAATGTACGAAAAATGTACAATGTACGGTATAATATAGTTCAGGCGGAAAATATTAATGTTTCGTATCAACTCCTATCCGAATCATCCACATTTATGTTTTACGAACTTTTCAGATGTTCGGGAAATTTTTCAATTTTTCTCTTTACCGTATCAAAAGCCTAACATCTTTTTCTACTTATCGTTGTGAAGTGCACTGTTAAGTAATACTCAGATTATCAGCTATGAAAGTTAAAAATACAATTGGCCAGTTTGAGCAGCTCAAATTGAAATTAAAAGATAACATCCCATGTTAATTTTGGACCTTTGGAATCTGCCACTACTTAACGTATAATTGGGTTGATATAATTTGATTGCTACCCAGTTTTCTACCAATTTTGAGCCAATGACGGCGCACAAGTGGTAACCGATGTTCATCTTAATGCTGAGTGCCATGCTGTTAGCCGTTTCAGATCCTTTATTCAGATCGTGCATTGACCAGTAGCGAAATTCCAATGTTGGACCAATATCGACTTCTCAATGGCAACCGACCATCGGCGCCATGATTTATCTTGATATTAGGTCGATGTTGCTTGTTATGAGTGAGTCTACGATTCGGCTTTGATTCAACATGACATATGATCATACATAATGCATTTGGAGGCCAAAAATTCTATCAGAATTTTTTAATTCATGAAATCATTTGAAATTTGCTTATGTTTCATTTCCGATATAGATACTGCAATAATTGCTGAGCCAATATGGAAATTGATCATCGTTTTATTACTGGTTCACTTTCAAACTTTATTAGCTCCGCGAAAATGCTTGCAGTTGGCATAACCGATTTTTGGATCTGGCGTCACATTTTTATATTTGGGTTTGTTTGGGCCCAGCATTTTTGCCAAGCATTGACCAATCAAGTTAGAGATCAAGCCAGCGCCGGGTTGATGTTCAATTTCTACATGGGCGAGGTAGAAATACGAGTAACGAGGAAATTTCGGAACGGAGGACACGTTGAATTCATTCGCACTGCTAGTATGTGATTTCTGGAGGAAAAGAAGAAGGGCATGTCGATTTCCACGATTCAACCGACTGCTACTGGACGGTGAGACGGGGGGGGGGCAAGACTGCTCTTGCCTTCCGGTTCTACATGTCACGAACTTGGTCCCGGTGATGTCCTACGAGTCTCGACCTTCCACGCGTAACTGTAGTCTCTTGAACTCGACGAACTTTGAGACGAGGCTTCCTCAAAGTTCCCAAAGTTTGGGAACAGGAAGCAGTTGTTGTACATGACACATTGACTATATCTAATTTTCGTAAGTGTTATGTAGATTCGAGTATCATGTATTTTGGTATATTAGGGATATACAGTGGCAGGGGTCCATGATCGGTATAAACCTGTCGAGAATTTTGGTGTCAAAGTGACAGATGCCTGAGTCGATTCGTGGTTTGGTGAAAAACGGAACCTGAAAAACTGAATAAAGTTACACGAGTCCTGGAGTCCTTAGAGAAGACTGGAAAATCACCAAAGGTGGACGAGGGAACGTCCGAATGAAATTTTCGGATATTATGTAATTTCCAGTAAAATTGCTAGGCACAGAAATTTAACCCAAATAAAAATATTAATGACCAATCTAAAATCACTCTTATATTGCAAGATCACATTCAAACGAATAAAACCATTTTACCTTGTTGTTGGTGCAGTGGATCGTTAAAAAACCTGTAAATTTCATTGATATTTCCAAATTGAAGCAAATCCTTTCCATAGGCAATTTAAATCACGATAAAAAGCTTATATTATTATGACTTTTCTTTTCATCCTGGAGTCCTTGTTTCTCCTCTAGGGTTTTGATGTGGGGTTGGGAAGGACTCGTTGAATCAAACGGCAGAGTGCGTAGGAGAGAGAGGAAGAACGAGAATGAAAAGAAAAGGGAGAAAGAAAAGGGAGACTGGGAGCGAATATAACGTTAAATTAGTCCGAGGGAGATGAGACACGGGGGAGACTTTGTGGTGTGGTTTAGCGGCCGCAGGGCCCATCATGCTTTTCTCGTCGCTTCTGTACCCGCAGCCTTGATGAGCTTTCTTGCGACGCACGACCAGTGCCGACCATCACCATCAGCACAGCAAACTTTTCCCTAACGACATTAAAATGCGCTTTCGAAACTTTTGAACCACCGACGAATATTTACTGGCGCTTGCTGGCCCAACAAAAAAGTATATTACACTTGGCTCTATATATCAGAGCATTTTATGGAACGGTGTTTTACAAATACACGAATAAATATTTTTACTCTTATCTGGTATTTTTATAAAAACGTCAGATCAATTTGTACCGAGTAGACCCAATTGTTTATAACAAAAGAGATAATGAAAATATAGATCTTTATTTTGTTGAAAAAAGAATATGAAAATTATTTTAATTGAATTAGTTAAAGAGAGCTAATTAAAATAAAGGCGGAATGAAGAGAGAATGAATATTTGAAAATTTGTCGGTTGATTCAATTGTTTATAAATTAAAATTCGGATATACTGATTCGTTTTCAGGGATTAATTAAAATTCTATATATTTTTTATTATAAATTCTATACATTTTAATATTAATATTCGCAACAAAATCGGAGCAAACAAATCCAGTGTTTTTATAAACAATTCAAATAGTTCCCATAAAAAGTTAATCGTTTATAACAAAAGGATTAATAAAAACAAAAACATATTTTTATTTTTACTAATTCTTTTATTGTAAGCAATTGGATCTATTAGACACTAATATCTCTTTTTTCGAAAATGGCTAATGAATTGACTGACTATTATCATCTCTGAAATAACTCTCCCTGGAACGTCCCATATGTGGCTCAAGGCTTTTTTCACACGTTTTTTTTTAACTTTTTGTTATCGCGGATCGCTGGAAAATCGAAGGAAGAGACGAAACTTGGAGTATGAGTTTGCGACCGGGCTGTCTGGCAGTGCGCCCGAAGCTTTTCGAGCTGATATGATATCCGATATACTCGTTTTCCACAGGGGAGAATAGCAAACGGAAACGAGGCGCACATCAGTGCTTCGTGTCGTACACCAACCGACCCTATCACAGTATAAATTGCTTGTAAGAAATCTTATATATATCGATATGGAAGAGTGAGAATGGTCAGGGGGGGGGGGGGGAATAGAAATTCCTCGTACCTTAAATATCTATCAAGACGAAAAAATTTGTATCGTGATAAAATAAACCACAAAATAAAAGCCATGACGAACGATAACATTACCAATTATTAGAACTCCAAATTTTTATATTAAACAAAAAATAGACGACAACATCCGCAGATATTCGATAAATAGAAAAATGATTCATTAATTATTTAATGACGATACTGATTCGGGTTATGGCTTCGGCGGTCACTTATTTGAGACTGTGTCTAAATATACTCCATATTGTTTATAACAAAAGAGCTAATAAAAATATCGATCTGTCTTTATTTGGTTAAAAAAAGGATACGACAATTATTTAAATAGAATTAGTTGAAGAGAGCTAACAAAATAAGAGTGAAGAGAGAGAGAATAAATTTTAAAAAATCAGTCTGTAGATTCTATTGTTTATAACTAAACATGTGGATCGAGTGACTAGTTGATTCGTTTGCAGTCATTTATATTTTTCTATTCATCGACATCTATATCAACTTTATTACAAAATTTTGCATAACGAAATATATACAACGCTTTTTCATATTTACGTATTTACAATATTTTATAACATGCCGTCCACAACGCATCGGGTGTGAAAATGTTATTTTTAATCACATTTCCAAAGAATTACATTTTACGATGTAGATTTGTTTTTATACGGGTATGGAAATTATTATCCTGATCCAAAACAGCACCGCTCGTATAAATCTCGTTACGAATAAATTCATGATTGGTTTTGAATGAGATTAAACTTCGAAATAATTGCGTTCTAACTTTTATTTTTATACCAATGAACATTACCTTCTCAATCCAATTCGAAATCAGTGTAAAATGGATCGACGGTTTGCCGTAAAAATAATGGTAATGTTTGAAAAATGATAAATGAATAAATTTGCACCAAAGAGAAATTTACGATATTCCCTGAGAAATGAATAATATTATTCGTATGTGGTATTATGGTATTATCGTTAATCGTGTACATGGCACACCCGTATATAGTATTACCAATCATATATATAATGTATATAGTATTATTAAACATGTGCGTGTTATATATGATATGATTAACCCTATAAAATAATTTTCCTTTCAGCGATTTCGCTTGCGCGCAAATTAATGAAATGCGAGTCGTCTCCGAACTCTTTATTTGCACCGATATGAAAAATAGTATTTGTTGAACTCGTATTAAGTTTGAATGTTTTACGATATTCAAAAAAAAAATATAAATAAAAGCAATAGAAAACTTTTTAAAACGCTTTCTGATAAACATTGAATTATTTAAGGCTATCAATTTTTCAAAAGCCATATTTCCCAAAGTCGATTGTTTTGGAACGTTTTCATGATTCGTTCTTAAAACAGTACAAACGCGATAATCATAATGGCAGTGTTAGGGGAAAGTAGTACGAGTTGATCCCCCTAAGCGGGAATCGCTGTGAAATACATACTTTTCAAGTTAAACCAACAGCAAAGGCGATTATTACTAGTAT
>JAPYZI010003615.1:0-25126 GCA_030523105.1 Ophioninae sp. A BG-2022a | reverse complement strand
CGCCGCCGCCGCCGCCGCCGCCGCCGCCGCCGCCGCCGCCGGGCGCTCCCGACCGTGTTCGACCCTCCGATTCCAAAAATCTCGTCCTCCTCGTCGCTCCCCGTAGCTCTCCGCCGCTCTTCTCCGAGATTGCCGGGTCCCCCGGGTGTGCGTCGCGCGTTTCGCGCGTTTCGCAAGACCCGTCTCTCGGCGTAGCGCGGTGCGGCGTCATCGGTGACGCAACTCCGGTCATTCCTGCCACGAATAGCGTCGTGATTCGTTCGACCTCGCCGCCTTCGATCACCGGGACGATCGATTCCGCGATCCACCGCTCCGCCGGGCGGCCGGCCGGCCGCCCGAGGCGCGTAAGCGCGACCGAACCGGAGAGCGGGTCTTTCCGGCGGATCGGCCGAAAATTCCCCGGGCGATCGCTCGACCCGAGAGACTCCGGGCTAACCGGATCTCGCCCCTCGGATCGGTCCGTTCTTTCGTTCGCGCTCCGTTTTCCCGGAGGAGGGAGGACGCGGGACGCGAAAGGAGGTCGGGGCTTCCGCGAACTCGGAAGATGACCCGTAAACACGAGGGACGGGGAACGAGCGATACGCCCGATACACGCTCGACCCGCGGATACCACGCGCGCCGCTTATCTCGGGGAGCAAGGTCGAGCTCGCGCGGCCGTTCGGAAAATACGCGATTTCGTCGCGAGTCTTCTGGACGCTCGCCGACTCCTCTCCCACCGGTCGTTTCGGCCTCCCCCTTTCGATCGATTCTTCGTTTCGTTCCGATCGCTCTCTCTCTCTCTCTCTCTCTCTCTCTCTCTCTCTCTCTCTCTCTCTCTCTCTCTCTCTCTCTCTCTCTCTCTCTCTCTCTCTCTCTCTCTCTCTCTCTCTCTCTCTCTCTCTCTCTCTCTCTCTCTCTCTCTCTCTCTCTCTCTCTCTCCCTCGCTGTCCGCCTCTGTCCGGGGCCTTATCGGACAGCGCGTACATCCCTCGCGTATCTCAATGTGGGTCAAGAACGCGGCTCTCGTTGCTCGTTTCGTCGAAAAATGTTTACCACTCGGGACGAAAATTACGCGCGATATTCCCCGAACCGTGCGTCGTTGTCGCTCGGGCGACACCGTTTTCAGGAACGAACCCTCGACGCGGAGACGCTACTCTCGACTCGCCCCGCGTGACCCCGCGCCTCCTTCGACTCTCCGCTCCGTTCCTCGTCTCCTCCTCGATCGCCTCTCACGACTCTCTTTCTTTTTCAGAAACCCGACACGACCGTGCGATTTTTCAATCGCGTCGAGTATTACACGGTACACGGGAGCGACGCCGCGTTCGCGGCTCGGGAGGTCTTCAAGACGACGACGGCGTGCAAGATGATCGGCGCGGGTAAATCGATTCGATTCGAATTCGACGACCGATGTTGGACGCGATCGTTAACGAGCGCGGACCGATCGACCATCGATCACCGATCCCGCCGCCCTCCTTTGCTTTCAGAACCGAACAAGATCGAGGGCCTCGTACTCAACACGAGCAGATTCCAGAGTTTCCTCCGGGAGTTGCTCCTCGTTAAGCGGTACCGCGTCGAGGTCTACGTTAATCGGGGTACCCCCGCGAATCAGGATTGGCTCTTGGAGTACAGGGGTTCGCCCGGAAACTTGTCCCAGTTTGAGGAAATACTCTTCGGAAACGCCGCGAGCGAGCTCGCCGCTGGAGCTTCGATCATGGCTATCAAACTCGGCACCGACGGAAAGGCCAGAGTGAGTAGCCCCCGCCCCCCCCCCCCCCCCCCCCCCCCCCGCCCTTTGGGTGGCCCGCCCCCCCCCCCCCCCCCCCCCCTCCAGCTCACGATCCGACAATTTTCCGTTACAGCTCGTCGGTGCTAGTATCGTCGATACGGTTTCGAACCTGATCTCCGTCCAAGAGTTTATCGACGATGAATCCTTCTCGGATCTCGAGGCTCTCGTCGTCACCCACGCACCCAAGGAGTGCCTGCTCGTCCAAGGTGAGGCGAGCGAGGAGCTTCGGGTCGTCAAGCGGGTGCGTAGCGATCGTCGCGGTACCTCCCCCTCCCTCGCTCGCTCGCTCCCGCGCGTCAAGCGCGTCACGCGCGTCTCTCTCTCTCTCTCTCTCTCTTTCTCTCTCCGCAGGTGATGGAGCGAAGCAACGTCACGGTGACTCTCCGGAGGAAGAACGAATTTTCCACCGATTCCCTTATTCAGGATCTCAATTATCTCGTAAAGTTTGAAAAGGGACAGCAGGAGAGCGCCCAAGTTTTGCCGGAGACGAATCTTAAATTAGCCATGTCCGCGAGCGCGGCCATCTTCAAATATTTAGACGTGAGTGTTCGGATCGGGGGGACGCGGCGCGGGCCACCTTTTCCGATCGGTCCAACGATCCGACTCGTTCTTTTCGGGCGTTCGTCCGCTCTTGTCCGTTTGCGCAGCTGACGGGGGACGAGGGGAACGCGAGTCAGTACGCGTTGAGGCGGCTCGAGCAATCGCGGTACGTTCGCCTCGACGCGGCCGCGATAAAGGCCCTGAGCATCGAGGATCGTCGTCTCGATACCCAGCCGGCCCTCGTTGGAAACGCCCCGACGAGTATCCTCGGTGTACTGGACAAGTGCCGAACCGCCCAGGGACGTCGCCTCCTCGCTCAGTGGATCAGGCAACCTCTCAGAGACATCACCCTCGTCAGGGAGCGTCACGACGTCGTCGAGCGTTTGGTCGACGATCGCGATACCCGAGCCTCTCTCAGCGACGAGCACCTCCGAAGAGTTCCCGACTTGCAGCGACTGGCCAAAAAATTGAGCGGAAAAAAGTCCGCCACCCTTCAGGACTGCTACAAGTTAGTTGGTTCTTGCCTCTCGTTTCTTCAACGACGCGCGCTTTCTCTTGGCTCTTGACCCCGCCCGGCGACCCGACGTTTCAGAATTTACTCGTGCCTCTTGCACTTGCCCGTTCTGACGGAGGTTCTGTCGGCCTCGGCGGAATCCGCCAACGCCAACGCCAACGCCGCTCCGGTGATGCGAGCCGTGTTCCTCGAGCCCTTGAAGGAACTCCTCAACGATACGGCCAAGTATCGAGAGATGGTCGAGCAGACGATCGATCTCGAGGCCGCTCGGAACAACGATTTTATGGTACGAGCGGATTTCGACGAGGAGCTCAAAGGTCGGTCTCTCCGTCGTTTCGATCGCCCGATATCCCCCGCTGCCCTTCGCGGCCCCACCGCCCCCTTCTCTCTCTCTCTCTCTCTCTCTCTCTCTCTCTCTCTCTCTCTCTCGCACGCGTACGCGCGCACTGACCGTCTTGGCCCGTCTCGGGCCGCGTTTCGGCAGACCTCAGAGATACGATGGACCGACTCGAGGAAAAGATGCAGGCTCAGATACCAAAGGTCGCGAGCGATCTCGAAATGGAACCGGGCAAAACGTTAAAGTTCGAGTCCAATCAGCAGTACGGTTATTACTTTCGCATAACCTTGAAGGAGGAAAAGATATTGCGAAACAAGAAGAATTATACGATCATCGATTCCAACAAGAGCGGCGTGAGATTTCGAAATTCAAAACTTACCGAGATCAACGAGGAGTACTGCGACGCTAGAAACAAGTACACGGTCCAACAAAAGTCGGTCGTATCCGAAATCATTGAAATCGCAGGTTCGATTCGCTGCCGATGCGGGGCGGCGACCCCCGCCGACGGATCCGACGGATCCGACGGACCCGCCGGACCCGCCGCTTTCAAACGTCGCTGTTGATCTTTCAGCCGGGTACTGCGCCCCGATAAGGGCGATCGGCGCGGTTATAGCCACGCTGGACGTGTTAACGGCTTTCGCCGGAGCCGCGGTTTCCGCCCAGAAACCGTACGTTCGCCCGGAAATGTTGCCCAGCCGAGCCGGTGAATTGAACCTCGTCCAGGTACGACATCCCTGTCTCGAGGCCCAAAATCTTCATTACATCGCGAACGACGTCCTTCTCAAGAGAGGTGAGCGCGCGCGCGCGCGCGTCCGCCCTGCTCGGTCTCAACCGCCGCCTCATCCTCCCGCCTCGCGTTCTCGTCCTTCCAGACGAGTCTCACTTCTGCGTCATCACCGGGCCGAATATGGGCGGCAAGAGCACTTATATAAGGTCGGCCGGCGTCGCCGCGTTGATGGCTCACATCGGGAGTTTCGTTCCTTGCGACAGCGCGAGAATATCCATTCTCGATTCCATACTGGCTCGAGTGGGAGCCGACGATTCTCAGACGAAGGGTCTCTCGACCTTTATGACCGAGATGGTCGAGACCGCGGCGATTCTTCGAGTGAGTCCGCGAATCGCCCGCACCAGAACTCGTCTCTTCCTCCGCCTCCTCCTCCTCCTCCTCCTCCTCCTCCGCGCTCCTCCGATTAATCGTTCCCGTTGACTCGTTCTTTTCAGACGGCCACTCGGAATTCTCTGGTGATTATCGACGAGCTTGGTAGAGGAACTTCGACGTACGAGGGTTGCGGAATCGCGTGGTCGATAGCCGAGTGAGTATACCTCTCGTATCTGACCGCTCGGGCCCGAACGAGCCGTCCGATCCGAACGAACCGACGCCCGCTCTCTTCTATCGACAGGCATTTGGCGAAGGAGGTCAGAGCTTACTGTCTATTCGCGACGCACTTTCACGAAATAACGCGCCTCGCCGAGGACGTCCCAGCCGTGAAGAATCGTCACGTCACCGCGATTCTCAACAACGACCGACTGACCCTTCTTTACGCGGTTCGGCCGGGCATTTCCGATCAGAGCTTCGGCATACACGTTGCCAAAATGGCCAAATTTCCAGAGTCCGTCGTCGAGGTAACCACCCCGCCCGGCGTACTCTCGTGTCTCGCCGTCCGTCCAAACGACCACCCTAGTAATAACCGTACTCTCCTCCCTGTCGCCGCGCTCTCCCTCTCTTCGTTCGCTCTTTTCAGTTTGCCAAACGCAAGCAAGCCGAGCTCGAGGATCATCGGAACATCGAGTTTCTCGACGGCGTTGAGAATCCCACCGCCGAAACCAAGAGAAAAACGATAAAGGTTCGGACGCTTCTCGGTCGGTGCTCGTCGAACGAGCTTTCGTCGAAACGAATCTCTAGACGTCGCTCGATTTTCGTTGCAGGAGGGTCAGGAGCTCGTAGCGAACTTTCTCCAAGAGTGCAAAAAGCTCCTCGATAAAGATTTATCGGAAAACGATTTGAAAATGGAAATTGATCGATTCAAGAGCCGAATCCTCTCTGAAAAGAATCCATACGTCGGGGCGTTGCTCTCGCCCGTCTCGTGAGGAGAACGGAGAACCGCGGAATCCGCCGCCGCCGCCGCCGCCGCCGCCGCCGCCGCTCGATTCCTCTTCGATCGCAGTATTACTTCCTACTTTTTTCATTGCCAATAAATTTTTCGTGTTTCTTCTTACCGACCGATGTTTTTGTTACCCCCCCCCTCCCCCTCCTCTGTTACGACGGAGATTTTGCAGCTGCGTCGAAACGCCGCGGCTTTTCCGCGGTAACCTCGAATTTGGCGGGTACGCGAGTGTGCACCAACGCCCGGTTTTCACACTGCTACTAGTTACGATCGGAGGGAGGCGCGGGCGTGCGCGTCCGTGTCCGTGGGTGCGCGATACAATACCCGTGCGCGAGTAAACGAAACAAACGAAAATATGGATCCAGCGGTCTTCCCCGAGGAAATATGGATAAAGATTCTTTTGTACTGCGATGTACCTGACATTGTCGCTTTCGGCAGTACGTGTAAATATCTACGGAAAACGTGCGACACGGATTATTTGTGGTGAGCGCGTCGAGTCCCCTCGAGGTTATATTCCCTACCCGGGAGTTTAACGTATCTCGGTTGATCCCGCAGCCACCGCCACCGCCGCCGCCTCCTCCTCCTCCTCCTCCTCGTCGTCCCGCTCCCTTTGTTCCTCGCGCGGCAGAGACCAGGAAGCAAACAAGGGTGTCTATCGGTTGCAGGAAAATCAAGTGGCTCCAGCTCATCTCGAAGGTACAATTTCGCTTTCCGGATATCAAGTGTCTGCAACTGCTCAGCGTTAGTTTCAAAGCCATGTGCTATCGTCTCCACATGGTCGTGACCCTCGGCAACGACGTACCCTTTCCCCGCTGTTACCACTGCAGCGGCTACACCTGTCAAAGAAATTGCATCGAAGGATCGAACGCGCGGGTCGTCGTGGAAATTGGAAACAAGTACACTTGGGTAATAACGCCCAATTTTGGTCTGAGAAGGCACTTTTCTCTATTCGCCATACCAAAGTACAACTCCAAGAGTCACTCGGGGGAGTCGACGCGACGCGCGGAAAGCAAGAGCGGCCCGGCGGAGGTCGCGTCGGCTCCGACGGCGGCGGCGGCGCCCGCCAGGAGAAACAAGACCGATCACAGATCCATAGCTCAGAGGCTGAAAGCTTTCAAGGTAAGCGACGCGACGACCAGCCCCAAAGTTCCAAGGCCGAGCGGTCCGTTTTGCGTCTTTTGCAATCCGGTCAAGCTCTACAGAGAAAAGAAAAGATTGGCCGGAGGAGGCCGCGGAACGGAAGACGCGGGGACGCCCTCCGCGTCGCGCGCCGCCCCCGATCCCCTCTACGGAAAGCTCGTCAACGGTTATTGCGCCGACACGGTACAAATACTCGGTATACCCAACGTCGACGTCGTCAGTCCGGCGGAGGCGCTTCGCCTCGGCGACGCCTCCTTCGACGTCCTCAGGACTTTTGTGGATCATCTCTTTCGTCAGATGGAACTGACGGCGACCCTGCGCAAACCCAACGCCGTGCTCATGTTTTGCGAGCCGCTCGCCGTTCATCCGGCGCTCAGAAAGCAGCTGCTGCGCTACCTCTTCGAGGACGTCAAGGTCGCGAGGTGAGAGCTCCCGTCGATCGAAGGAAGGTGGGTTCGCCGAACCGAGGTTTAACGCCGGCTTTGAATTTGGGCGACGGGTCGCCCTCCCTCTCCCTCTCCCTGCCACCCGTCGCCGTCGTCAGGGTTTGCTTGGTGCCGAAACCTCTGGCCGCGTGCGCCATGCTCGACGTCGAGACTTGCATCGTGGTGGACAGCGGGGCGTTGAGCACGAGCGTCGCGGTCGTCGTCGGGGGTCGGGTCATGCCCCACCGATGGAGACTCCTACCCGTCGGCGGCTGGCACGTCGCCTATCATCTCAAACAGGCGATGCACTGGCAACCCAAGGAGTATCATCGGATACCCGTGTCTCACCTCGACACGATGGCCGTCAAGGAGCGATGCCGATTGAGCTACAACATCGAGCACGAGGAGCTCGGACGCGGCGGAGCGCCCGCGAAACGGGAGAGCATTAATTTGGGGGCCGCCCCCCCCAGGCGGGGGGGAATCCCGCCCCCCCCCCCCCCCCCCCCCCCCCCCCCCCCCCCCCCCCCCCCCCCCCAATCCGTCTTTCTCTCTCGCAATCTCTCTCTCTCTCTCTCTCTCTTGCCCTCTCTCTCTCGACACGCTTGCAGAAGCTGTCCCTGGGCTCGGAGTTGTACGTCGCGCCGGAAATGATGTACGTCAGCCTGGGGCTTCCTCAAATAATCAAGGACGTTACGAGCGGTCTCTCCGAAGACACGATGCACGACTGTCTCTCGCGTATCCTTCTTACCGGCGGTAACACCGATCTCTCCGGATTCGCCCTCAGACTGCGCAAGGACCTCGGCGAGTTGTTACCCGAGTACAGCGCGATACTTCAAGTGCGCAGCTGTCCGGGCACTCACAGTTGGAACGTCGCGATGGGCTCGACCTACGTTTCACTCGCCGTTCATCCCGGTTCGTCCCCAATCCCCTCCCGTTTCTCTCGTCTCGCTCTCTCTCTCTCTCTCTCTCTCTCTCGCAACTCTCATTCGTCTCGCTTCGTCTTTCAGACAAAACTCCACCCGAGTACGTCCAGGGGAATCCGTTTTGGCTCTCTCGAGAGGAGTACGTGCTCTTCGGATGCGAATCACTCGAGCAATAGCGGCGGCGACGACGCGAGAGAGCCCCGCCGTCGCCACCGCAGTTCCCGCGGCGATTCGCCCGTGTCGTCGTCGCACCATCCCAGTTTCCCGTCCCAACCACTGTTCCAATCTTATTTATTAGTCCCGTTATTGTTTTTCGGACGCACTGGCGTTCGTTCCAGTGCCCCCCCCCCCCCCCCCCCCCCCCCCCCCCCCCCCCCCCCCCCCCCCTTCTCCCTCTAACTGTAAATAATTTGTAAAACGAGACGTTTATTTGTAAATAAAACGCGGACGATACTGTATCGAAGGTTCGGGCGTGTACCAGTCGGAGCGAGAAAGGTCGAGCGGGTCGCGCTTCCTTGCCTGACCCACGAAAAAGACAGCCTCTTGATCCTATACAATATTTATTCCCTAGACGGAGATACGCGCGCATGGACGAGAAAGCGTTGTTTGGCCGCAATATCGAGTTTGTAGCGGGGATACAATATTTACACGGATATGAAAAGCGCGATCAGTCGCGAAGGGTGGTGCACGCGTGTATTACGTCGATCGCGTGCCACCTGTTCTCGGCAAAGCCTCAACCTTCATCGTCAAACGAGAAACACTCTCGTCTCGTCTGCTCCGTTAAACAAAATCCTTTAAAAGTTCCTTTTTCTTTTGCTCTCTCGCGAGGTTCGGATCCCAACGATGGTGGGTTCCTTACGTGACTATACGTATTTACACTGCTTATAAATACCAACTTTTGCTTTTTCTAGTTTTCTTCGTCCGTAAGAAAGCACGTTATAAAATGTTTCGTTTCTCCTCTTTTGACACCGGAGCAGCTACGTTCTTGTACCCTAATCGCCGCGAGCTACGATCCTTTCTCGTTTGCTCGTTTCTATTTTTTTACCCACTACTTTCCGTATCGCGATGAATTCAACGCGTGCCGTTGGGTATCGGTTGTCGGCGTCTCGTCGCCGAGGATTACCGAAACAACAAGAGAGAGAGAGAGAGATCGCGTACGAACGGAAGATATCCGTTTTTGTCATGATCGGTGGAGGTTCGGGACGGGAGGGGGATAGGCAGGGAGGAAGAGGGAGGAGCCGGTCGCGCTCAGCAGCAAGAACTCTTGGCGGGTTCGGCCTCGACCAAATTAAAGTCCAGTCCGCCGGGTCGCGCGAATCCCGTCTTGATACCGTCCCATCCATCCTCGAGCTTGTACTCGCCGCTTTTGATTCTGTCGTAAACCTCCTGCGTGACCGTTCCGAAAGCCTCCGAGACGTTGACTCCGGTCTTGGCGCTCGTTTCTACGTGGTGAATGCCGTGCTGGTCGGCGAAGCTTCGCGCCTCCTCCTTGGAGACCTCTCGCCTCGCGCCGTTGGTCACCAGATCCAATTTACAGCCTACCAGGGCGAACACGGGCCTGTGGGGCTCTATGTGCCGGCGCGCCTCCGTCATCCACTGGGGAATATGCTCGAAGCTGGCTCGTTTGCACACGTCGTAGACGAGCAGAGCGCCCACCGAGTTTCTGTAGTACGATTTCGTAATGGACCTGCAAGAAAGAAATTCGGGGTAGAGCGGCGCGGGTCTCTCACGGTACGACCCGTTTCCGGGTCTCTCTCGGCGCGTACCCACCTGAACCTCTCCTGGCCAGCCGTGTCCCACAACTGCAGTTTTATTCTCGTTCCGTCCTCCACTTCTATCAGTCTAGCGAAAAAGTCCACTCCGACCGTAGGATCCGATAACTGTAATTTTCATCCGTCTTAATCTTTTGTTTTTGTTTTTACGCTTGCGCTACGAAACGTATTCCCGGCCTCGCGCTGACGCGCTCTTTTCGTCGTTAGGTAACAGCACCGGGGGGGCGCGCGCGCGCGCGCTAGTGCGCATCATTTTATCGCAAAGTTTGGGGTTATACGGTCTCGAGCTAATTGCGTCGTCGTCGTCGTCGTCGTCGTCGTCGTCGTCGTTATCGTCATCGTCATCGTCGTTTCGTCGTTTCGTCACCCTCGCGCATCGCAGACGGGACAACGATACTTCTTCGTCCGCTGTAGAAGAGAATAACGGGTTTCGAGGAGATTCGTACCTCGGCGAATTTGCCATCGGTGAAATATTTTAGAAGCGAACTCTTCCCGACCGTGCTGTCACCGATCAGTATCAGACGAAATTGATAGTCGAATATTGGCTCCACCATTTTGATCGTTATTAGTTTCGTTCCACTCGCGGACTCATTCGTACCAGGTACTCCCCGTTCGTCGGTTAAAATTGAATAAAATTGATCACTGTTTCGGGGGCAATACGAGAATCGCGATATCCGCTCAGCTGTTGCGCTGACATATCAAAAGAAAAACAAGCCCGCGAGTCTCGTTACGATCGAGCAGTTTCGCCGCTGCAGTCGCTGCTGACGACTAGCGGCGCGCGTCATTGCTCTTCACCAAAAACAACAAAGAATCGCACGCGCGCTACGACGAACGCGAAGACACGCGCTCGTCAACACGGAGGGAACTCGCGACGCGATTAATACGGGGTTCCCCGTCGGCTACTGGCGCGCTACCGCGCTCGCGCAGCGAGCCTGCGACGTCCCCCCTCCCGTCGGCCCGCGCCGCTCCGATGATCATCGTTGCGCGCACGCGAGCACGCGTACACGCGCGAACGACTCACCGTTGCTCGTAGAAATAATAATCGTTCGCAATCGGGGAGACGGGTAAACGGGGAGGCGGGAATACGGGAAAGGTCGAACGAGTATAAATAACGTCGCAAGTTCGGACCGCGTTGCGCCCCCCTGCCCGTCCACTCGGACGCGGAACAACGAAATTCAACGCGTAAGAAAATTTATTGTCGTCCGAAAGAGATACAACGGGTACACGGGAGGCTCGCGATTCGAAAAATTGGTCGACTCCCGTCGACGCGCGCGACATCGCGGTGTCGCGCGACGAACGAGGAACGAGATAAAACCGGAGGGCGAGCTCCGAGAGAAACAAAACGAAAAAGAAAAAGGAAAAGCACAAGGTAGGCGCGTCAAACGTTCGGCGGGTCGGGCGATTCGCCGAGAACGAGTGACAATTTATCGTCGAGCAATCGAGCACGGTGCTTCTGTCGGGCGAGATTTTCGTCGAGTCTCGCGGCAACGCTCAACAATTCGGAGTATCGCGTTCGCCGGCCTGGATCGACGGAGACGGCGGAGCGATCGCTCGTCGGACGAAACGCGGCGCTCTCGTATCGTTGAATTTCAATTTTAAGGTCGCGCTCGGTCACCGGAGGACCGGGGTCGGCGGTGGGGGTAGGCGGAGGGTGGTTCGCGCGGCGTTCACGGAGAACACCGGGGGAAGCGCGAGCGGCGGGGGCGGCGTTAGCCGCCGCTTTCCGGTGATAATTCGCGAGCGTACTCGATTCGAACCACCACGGGGAGTTTCTAAAGTGCTCAACGTGATTTCTGTTGTAAACGACGGTGGTTCTCGGGTCAAGACTACCGATCTTCTCCTTGACTATATCGAGCAAGATTCGAATGAAACCGGAGGGCGGGTCGGCGCCGAGGAGAGGCGGGGCCGTCTCGCGGGGGCCGGTGCCGGAGGCGTCGCGACCCCGTACGGCTCGGCAATAGCGAACGAGGCACTCGGCGAACTCGACCGGATCCTCGATGGGCCAGTCGAACCTGGAAAGGCGAGACGAACATTCGTTAGCCGGGAGGGACGGAAGCGTCGCGGACGCGCGGACGCGCGGACGCGCGGACGCGCGTACGCGCGCCGCGCGAAAACGATACCGAGTCGTCGGGTCTCGGGGTCTGACCTCCACTCGGGCAGCAGCAGTTGGCCAGCTTGACGCCGGAGGAGGGCTCGCGTCTCTCGGTCTCTCCACGCGGAGTCGAAGCGTTCGTAGGTGCACGGCAGATCTCGATCGGTGGCGCTCGTCGGATCTTCCGTCGTCGAGTCTCGAAATTCCCGCGGAAAATCGGTATAGGCGAGGGACTCGGGATCGAGGAGGACGTCGGTGAGATGAGCGACCGCTTCGTTGTGGAGCTCGATTACGAAATTAACGTCCCGCAGGGCGTTCCGAAGATGCTCGTTGAACGAACAATCGCCGAGTATCCTGTTGAAACAAAAGGAACGAACGAACGAAAAGAGGGTGAAAGGTAGCAGCCGCGGCGGCGGCGGGTCTCGCTCTCGGGCGAGCATCGAGGGGCGGAGGAGAACCGAGCGGTCCGCCGATATTTACCTCAGCCAGAGTTCCTCGGTCAGGCAGGCGTCGAAAATTCTCCTCGAACGGTCCATCTCGAGGGGTACGGGGGGCGATTTGTTGACCGCGAGCCACCGAGCGGCCTCCCCGATCGCTCCGACGATCGCGCGCGAGTCAACGTTCGTCGCGCAATCGCGTCTCAGATATTCGGATACGTAGCCCGAGCGAAGCAACCGATCGAGTTGACGCTCGATTGCCTCGGTGGAGGAAGGACGAGAGGACGGTGGCGGGAACGGCGGCGAATCCGGATCCGTCGTCCGCAGTACGAGGGCCACCACCGGAACGGGCATGAGTTTTCGTCTCGAATGCATCGTCCGGATCAATCTTCGGGCGACGCTCTCCGAAGTTTCGCGAGCGCTCGTCACGAAGAGAACGCCGTCGCTCCCGAGGGTACGGGAAGCCGTTGTTCCGAGTCCCTCCCCCGGGTTCTCGTCCGTCTCGTCGAAACTCTCGACGCGCACGCGAAGCGTACGCTCGTGCCCGTTCGGCCGATAAGAGTACGTTTGCCCGCGCGCGCTGGGGCAAACGTACGCTTCGACCGTTTTCCTGAATAGCTCGATCGCCCTGTCGGGTGCGTCGTTGCCCGTACGGCTCGTGGGCCACGAAACGACCATCTTCCAGTGAACCACCGATCCCGACGGGACCTCGAGAATTTTAGCATTTTCCCTTAATCCTTGGTAAACGATCGCCACGAGGGGCTCGACGGAGGGCCGCGAGCGGATCCGGTGGCGAGCCCCCTCCTTCTCCTCCGTCGCCGTCACCGCCGCCCTCACCGCCGCCGCCGCCTCGAGTCTCGATCGTTTTCTTCGAATATTTTCTATGGCGTAGCGCTGTTCCTCCCGATAGAGGGATCTGGCGCACTCCTCGAGGCTCCTCCTTTGCAACCAAACCGGAGTTGTCTCGAGAGCCTCGCGTTCTCGTCTCTTTCTCTTCGCGATCTCCCGCCAAATTTCGTAGTACTTGCTCGCGACGCGATTTCTCGCGCGCCTCGTCAGTTCGTCGAGCCTCCGGCTTCGACCGATTTCCCGATCGAGCGTCTCCTCGCACTCCTCCTTGACGCACTCGGCGAGTATCTCCCCGAGTATCGTTCCGCTGGACTCCTCGACGAGACTCGCTCGATTCGTCTCCTCGCGGACGATTACCCCGCAAACGGATTCTATCGTTTCTTTCTCCAACCGAGCGTAGGCGCGTTCTGCCTCGAGCTCGATTCGCCGCAGCTCCTCCTCGTCCGACGACGAAGGACGTTCCCTCTTTCGTTTCGAATCGTTCTCCACCGCGGCTTCGCTCGTCCTCCTTCTCCTCGGCGTCGTCGTCGTCGTCGTCGTCGTCGTCGTGGTCGTCGTCATCGTCGTCGTCGTCGTCGTCGTTGTCGTCGTCGCCGCCGCCATCCCCTCGATAGGCGCGCTCGCTCCGTTCCCGAATATATTGTACGATTTCCCTGCGAAAATGCTTGTTTTTGTTGATTCGAGAGTCTTATCGCGAGATTTTGCGAATATATTCGGGACACGAGGCGGTGGCGGTGGTGATGCGGCGGCGGCGGCGGCGGCGGCCGCCGCCGCCGCCTCCGCCGTTGCACCGAATATTCCACCGCTGGCCCTTCCATCCTCCATCGGAGGAGTTTTTGTCGCGGTGGTGGTGGTCGTTGCTCCCGTTGTTGCGGCGGCGGCCGCGGCCGCTACCGCCGCTGCTGAGGAAAAGGAAAACGGAGTACTCGCCCCGGAGGTCCCATTTTTGACGACAGCTTCGGTAAAGCTTCGGATCCATCGACCGGTGCCCCTTTTATCGTCGTCGGAACGATCGTTCGCAAATACACCGGTCGAAGATGGCGCGGGAGTCTCAGCAGCGGCGGCGGCGGCGGCGACGACGACGGCGTTTCGCGACGCGGAAACTGTTTCGGAGGTATCCATCGGGTAGTCCTCGTTTTTGGTGACGGGTAACGGTGCCGCGCCCGCTGTCTCATCCTCATCGTCCTGTTCCTCGTCCTCGTCGTCCTCCTCCTCCTCCTCCTCCTCCTCCTCACCGTCCGCGTTGTCGCCGTCGCGACGGTCGGAGGGAAGCCGCGGGTCCCCGAGGACAGGACCGTCGACGATCTGGTCCTCAGCGTCGATCGACTCGAGCTTGAGATATCCCTGCGAGTCGAAACTGTCGTGCGGCCGATGGCCCTCGTAAAGTTTATCGGGCATGCGCTGTCCGGCGATGCAGAGACCTATCGAACGACCGGCGGAACGTCTCTTGGACTCGACGCTGTTGAGGGCCCTTCCCTGAGGAATGTGGCCGCTGCTCGGCAGCCGAAACAATCGTCTGTCGACGAGAACGCGAAGCTCCTCTTCGCCCGACAAGCCGAGACCGAGCCTCTCGCAGAAAGATACGGCCTCCCTCTCGTCCTCGAAAGCGAGAATGTCGATCAATTCGTAGAGAGGAAACGCCGTCGTGTGAGTTCTGCAATAGGCCTTGACCATCACGGAGAGAGCCTTGGCTCTGACCTGGTTGAAGTAGCGCAACAGGATGCAGGCGTTCAGGTAGGTAGTCTCCGCGACGAGCCGAAAGAATTTCGCGTAATTGTTCGATTCGAGGGCGGAGTAAACTTTTATCGCGAACCTCATCTCGGGCGAGTTTCGCACCGTCTCCGGGAGTCTCGCCACGTCCCACATGAAATTCGCGTTGTTCAGATTCAAGAGTACGACGTAGCCCCGAAATTCGGGCTCGTTTTCGCAAACGATTCCCTGCAGTCTCAGATCGTGGTACATGTACTTGAGAGTCTGGAGACACTTTGTTAAATTTTCGGTATTTATTTTTTTGTCAAAGACCGAGGGCTCCTCCGCGCAGAGACGCTCCGCGCACACGATGTGGAAACGGGCGCACTGTTCGACCAGGCGCACGCTCTCCGGACAGCAGAGCTCCTGCTGGGCGATGTCCTTTCTGATCGCTCTCGTTCTGTCCCAAAGGAAGTGATACCACTCGGCCAGGGTCGCCGAACCGCCGCCGCCGCCGCCGCCGCCGCCGCCGCCGCCCTCCTCTTCGCACAGGTCCGCTATTTCGTGCAACAGATAACTCATCGTCGTACGGAGGGCTCGCACCGGTCTGAGATCGTGGGGCAACGGCTCCTCCTGATCGGCCGACGATCTCGAGTATTGCTTTATCGCCGTTGCGTGATTCATCGCGTACTCCGGTCCGTCGAGCAGTTCGTACGGCGCGGCTTGCCGCTGGTACTCGCGCATCAGCCGTTCCTTCTCCGGGCACATGTCCGGACAGGTACCCTTGGTCGGCCCTCCGGCCAGCGAGCTCGAGCGCTTCTTCAGCCGTTTCGAGCGCATCAGCCGATCGCGCGCGTCCAGAATTCGGTATCGCTCCTCGCCGGTCGTCGCCGCCTGGCGTATCGCGCGTCGCAGTTCCCGCGTACTCGGCTGGGGCGCGTACGTCTGAATCGAGTTTTCGTTTTCGTTCGATCTTGATGGTTTTTCGGTGGCTGCGTTGGACGCCTGCTTGCTCTCGGCGGTTCGAGCGAGTTCCAGTGCCGCCGCCGCCGCTGCCGCCGCTGCCGTACTCTCCATTGGAAAGGCCCTTGTTCTCTTCTTGGCGGTCGACCGAACCGTCGTTCGAACACCCCCGGATACTTCCGGCCACTCGCTTTCCTCAACCGTCGTCTCGTAATCACCGTGAAGATTGTATTCGAGATTCGTCATCGCTTGCAATTCGGCTTGTATCTCCTCGTCGTCGTCGTCCTCGTTGTCGTCCTCGACGTCATCGCCGGCCGCGCCGATCGCGCGATCGAACTGGCTCGCCCTGTTGTCCCTTCGTTTCGTCGCGTTCATGTCTCGCCGATTAACGATTGTACGCGTTTAGAGATACCCGCACCGTTCGCACCGCTGCCCTACGACGTTTTTGTAGGTTACAACGATGGAGGAGCGCGGAAATGTTTGGCGCCGACGTGGGGAAGGCGCGCGCGCGCGCGGTCCAACGGCCGCTGCGAGACTCCTCGATGCCTCGATCGAGATGGCGCTGCAACAACGGCAACAATAATATTTGTAGCGACGACGAGTCAGCGCGGTATTTTGGTTAACTCGGTCCATCCGTTACGGGCGGGGGTGGCGGGCGTCGAGCGCGTCTCTCTTGTCAACTCGAACGAGTAATAGCGGGAGCGCGTCGATCGATCGCCGCCGCTGTACGATCGAGCGAGGCGCGCGCGCGCGCCCCCGAGTATTCTTCTTTTTGTTTCCTTCAACGCGGAGATCGTCTCGCGACAGGACTCACCTCCGTTGAATCGGGACGATTCTTAAACCCCGAGTGACCCTACCGGTGGACGAAGCCGCGCTGTTTCCACCTGCTACCGTCGGGGCATCTTTGACCCGACGGTACACGAGCGTATCGGGAAACTACGAGTCCGCGGAGATCCGTGTGTGACTGTGTTTGTACGTACGTGCGTGCGTGCGTGCGTGCTCGCGTGCTCGCGTACGCGCGCGCGCGCGCTCGCCCGCCCTTCCTCCCGTGCGTCGCTGATCGGTTTGTTTACCGAGTTACCGAACAAAGTGCCGATACGCGCGAGCACGAGAGCACGGTGAGAGGTCGAAAATCGAGATTTTCGCGTTTGAGACCGCGGCGCAGCGCCTGTTGGTCGCGGTTAAACGAACGAAGCGTCTCACGCCCGAGCACACGCGGTACTTTGAACTTTTTCCGTTCGATGTACGAGCGCGCGCGACGGCCGTTCTAACCTGGTGAAACGATCTTTGCAGGAACCTCGGCGGTATGGACGAGCACGGACGGTGCGAGGATCGGGCGAGCGGTGGTGGTGGTGGTGGTGGCGGCGGGAACGGTGAGGCCGGCAGTTGCGAGAGCGGCAGCGGTGGCGGCGGCGACAGTGGCGGAGGCGGCGGTGACGGGGACGACACGGACGAGCCTGAGAATATCATAATAAACGAGGTGGACGGATTGCCCAACGTTCATCCGGATTTTCGGCAATCGGAACTCGGAGGGAACCGACGGAACATCCTCGATGACGGCAATGAGAGCGACGGACGCGGCAGGGGCGGCACCGCCGCTGCTGCTGCCGGCGACGACGACGACGACGACGACGCAACATCTCCGGACAGTTTTGTAAACGACGAGGATTTGCCAACCTCCGTTATAGTAACCAACATCGATCCGCGCGTATTCGAGAACGAGCGTCTAAAGGTACTCTTCCTCTTGCCCTCTTGACGTTTCGTCGTCCCGGCGAGATCGTCTTCAAGATTCGCAACTGTGGTTCGCAGGACGAAATCGAGGGTCTCTTTCGACGATTCGGCCGAGACGCTACTTTTCAATACTTCAGATCGTTCAAGAGAATTAGAGTGAACTTTGGTTCGTCCAGCGCCGCGGCTCACGCTCGTATACAGATGCATCAAACTCGCTTCGGCGACGCGTCTATCAATTGTTACTTCGCCCAACCGGTAACGCCGATAGACGCCGACGACCGACATCTTCAACCACCGGCGCTCACCAAACAGTTCCTAATATCACCTCCGGCTTCTCCGCCGGTGGGATGGCAGCCGAGGGAGGAGGGCGAGCCGCTCGTCAATCACGATCTCTTGGCAGCCATCGCCAATCTCTCCCCGGGTAAGGCTCCTGCGCGCTTCCGAACGCGGCGCGCTTCGCGGTTTCGCTCCGCGCGTCTCTAGTACCGGCGTGGTCAGGTTGCAGCCACGAGTTGCATCCCGCGGCTTCGGGACAACCCGGCATCATCGTCCACGTCTGCGAGAGCTCGAACGGCGCCAAGGCTACCGCCGCTTCCTCCCGTATACCGCCGACTCCCTGTCCGGACAACTGACCGGTCGCTCCGCCGTTTGCCGCGACTCAACGAATCAACGAATAAAGAAAAGAAAGGTAGCCTTTGGAACGAACGGTCGACCCTGCATCTCCGCGATACGAATTTTCTCATGAATCTGTATTTGGAACGCGGCTCGTCACGCGTAAGAAGCGATCCCCGCGACCTATTTGCGTACGCGTGAGTATACTCCGCGACGCTCCTCCTCTTTCTCCATCTCCCGCTCCTCGTCCTCTCGCTACGCTTTCTCGACTCATCGCCGCCCTTCCTTTTCTTTTCAGATGTGGGTGAGCGCGGTGCGGACGCGCAACGTCTGGATCGCGACGAAACGAGGCCTCTCGTCTCAATTAGAGCACGCGCGAACTACTTCTAAAATCCAGCGACACAAAAAACAAAAGAGGATCATTTTGGAAATCGAGTCTTTTTTGCTCTCGTTGCATCAGTCTATAAATGTTTTATCATCAAACGCTAAGAAGATGTGAAAAAGTATATGGCGCGCGCGCTTCGCCCGGGCGACGGCGCCGCGGAATCGCCGTGTCGTACTTTGGCGTTTGGAAAACGGCGACAACGCTTCGATATATATATATATATATATATATCTACATAAATATCAGTTACTGTCAAATGCATGAACTTTGGAAGAAAAAAAAACTTGACGCCGCTAGTCGTACAAGACGAGGTCGAGGGTTTAGAGTTGTGTCTAGTTTGCTCGCGTCAGGTTCAACCGCGAGATTAATACGCGTCCGGATCACCGATCGGATGTACACGTAAGATTCAATTAATAAGAGTGTTTGACTTTAGTGTCATTTACGTAAATCCGTTTACCGATATGTTTGTTAATCGTCCGTCGATAGCTCCGCTCCCGTCACTTGTCACTTTGACCAATTTTTTGTTTGAAACGATCGAGGGGCGTGTCCCGTCGATGGAATTTTATCGTTATCGAGCGGTTTTACGTACGTCCCTCAAGATTGATACCGCAATAAAGTGACAACAATGTTTGGGAATGCCACGTATTCGCGTTCTTTCGTTATTTCTTTTAAAATCTCGTTGAAATTCGGTTGGAAAGAGCAGGGGTTCGAACGGTCGTCCGTCCCTTTGTCCTTGCCCCGCGCGAGCGCCCTCTCCTAACTGTACGACGTTTCGATTTTCTCGCGTGTCAGGAGGGTACGTCGACGACGGTAGATGTTTCATTGTTGGTGTTTATTTGTTCTTCTTCCTCTTCGTGCTTCGATCGACGTAACAAAAATCTAAACTGTCGTACATGATTTTACACGATGGTGCAGTATTTGTACAGAAAAGGTAAGGGATAGGCCGAGATGTAGTTTTAGTCTCTTTCCATTGGCCCGCCCGATCCAACGAACGCGTTCTTGTTCGCGACTCTTCCAAAATCCTCTCTCCAATCTTCCTTTTTCCGTCACGGGCTCGATCGCGACAGTCTCTCTTCGGTACTTGGATAGAAACGCCGAGGAATGTACTCATCGTTTGGACAGTTTGCGAGAACGACCACATTTTTAGCGGCGGCTTCGTCGTAAAAAAAACGTACGTTGACTCGACCGATGCTCTTTGTTTCTCCTCTTGAACCGTGTTTATTATTTTACGATGCTGGTAATTATTATTCACGGTATGATATGATAAATGCAAGAGTGTACGGTAGCGTCGTGTTTCTACTGTCATTCGCGTTCACGTCTTTGTCCGTGTCGCCGTCGTCGCTGTCGTCGTCGCCGTCGTCGTCGCCGTCGTCGTCGTCGCCGTCGTCGTCGTCGTCGCCGTCGTCGCCGTCGCCGTCGCCGTCGCCGTCGTTGTCGCCGTCGTTGTCGCCGTCGCCGCCGCCGCAGTCGTCCCGGGTTATCCCGGTCAACGTCTCGGCCAACGGACGAGGAAAAGAATCTTGTTACAAAAATATATATAATCGGTGACATACTTTCGCACGGTTGTCCGTAAATTCGGGTTACGCCATGTAGACGAAGGTATTGATGTCGTCGTCGTGTCTTCGTATGTATTTGTGCTCAATCAGCCATTCGATCTGTTCCTTAATCATCTTTTTACTCGGCAAAAACATGTTCTTGAGTATATCGACGAGTTCGGTCTGCAACTGCGCGTTGTTTATCTTCTTTCGCATCTTAAGGATTTTTATGATGGCCTCCTGCACGCGCGACATCGTCCCGTTCAGCCGCCACGTTCCAACAACGAGAAAAACAGTATTTCAATCGTTACGCGCGATACGGAGACTCGTTATTTTTTCGTTGGTTCGCTCGTGCGTACCTGAACTCGGAGTATTCTCAGCTGTACGATCGATTGATTATCCTCCTCCTTGCTGCGCTCCGTCGACAATTGAAGTCTTCCTATCAGATTTATTTTACCTCTCTTCTGGAGTTTGCCATTTTTACTAAAGAACAAGCGAATCGAGAACGAGAAGAAGATGTAATCGTGGGAAAAGCGAGAGGGGTGGAGAGAGAGAGAGGACGACGCTACTACGAGGAGCGACAGGAACGACGTACGTACACTATGGCAAATTCCTGATTGACCCAACATTTCGTATCGTGTGCAAAGTCTTTGGGACTGTGAGCCGGAGGATCGACGAGCAACAATTGTCGCTTGAGTTTTGGAAAGGCGCACAGTGACCACAAGGTACGTCGAAGCTCGGGATCGGGAAGTTCGGTGGCCAAACGAAGATTTTCGTAAGATATTTTTTCGAGGGGTCGCTGATTCCAGGCGAAGAGTACGGCCATTTGGAAGGTCGTCACGTCCACGTCGAAACGTCCGACTTGATTGGAAAATGTTATCTGTAACGAGGCAACCAGCGATTAAGGGGGAAAGAGGGCGGGGCCTGCGAGCGGTGGAACATCGGGGATTCGATCGCGACCCGAGAGAACGACGCGCGGGCCTCGCTCCGTACCGTGCCGTTCGACATGTGATGATACCACTGCAACTTTCGTCCGCTGTGCTTCTTTTTGTAAAAATCCTCAACCTCGGGAATGTAATCCTCGAGCTGGAGAGGCAAGCTGACGGTAACGCGTTCGCTTCCTCTCGCCCAAGCCCCCGCGTTCAATATTTTGATATTTATACTATCGGCGATAGTCGCCCGACACTGTTCCTTAAACTGTTGATTAAGATCCTGGGATACTTTTATGTCCTGAAACATACGGGCTAGTTTGTTGACGTAATCGGCCGGCATACCGACTTCCCGGAGCCACTCGACCATGTTCTCCTCTTTCTCGGAATCCGCCGATGTATCGAGTATCAACCTTCGGGTCAGGTGTGCCTTGTGGTACCTCATGAAGACGTCCTTGTTCTGCACGTACTTGAGTACGAGAAGCTGTACAACCACAGAGAAGAGTCGTTAAAGGTTCAGCGGGCCCGAAACCCAAACAAACAAACAAACAAACAAACAAACAAACTCCTTCCGCGCCCTTTACAAACTCACAACGTCTCGAAGTTTACTCTCAATCTCGTCGGACGTGAGTTTTTTACTGAGCGGCGTCTTGCGCAGTAGCATATCACAGTAATTGGCCAGCAACTCGGGACACTTTGATTCGGGTTGACCGTGATTGTTGTTGTTGTTGTTGTTGTTGTTATTATTGTTGGGCGGTTTGCCGTTGACGAGTGCAACGGGAGGAGGGGCGGTGGCCGTTCCACCGGAATTTCCGGGAGCGGCAGCGGCGCTGGGTCCACCGCCACCGCCGCCACCACCGCCACCGCCACCGCCCGACTGTCTGCACGGCAGTTCCAGTCTAAAGACCGTCGCGTCGTTTACCA
The DNA here is from genome assembly GCA_030523105.1 of Ophioninae sp. A BG-2022a. Lineage (NCBI taxonomy): Eukaryota > Metazoa > Arthropoda > Insecta > Hymenoptera > Ichneumonidae > Ophioninae sp. A BG-2022a. Next base: position 3,459 of record JAPYZI010003615.1, on the reverse strand, counting down.
CGAGTTTGTAAGCCTTGTCGCGAGCCGTCAAAAATCTCGGATCGTCGTCAAAGGCCTCCTTCACGAGGGTCGAGAAACGTCGAAACAAATCGAGCAATCTTTCTACGTATTTCTCGGAATCTTGCGTAATAACGTCGACCGCCGCCATCATGTCGGCGAGACCCGCGCTCGATATGTGCTCCTCGAGATCCTTGAGCATCGGACCGACTCCCTCGGGCACTCTGTCCATCAGTTTCAGCATCAGCCGTAATTCTGCAAAAAGAGCACGCGCGCGCGAGATCGGTCAGCCAAACGAGGATTCGCCTTTTCGACGTATCGTTGCGCTTGAAACGGTATTGGTACGTTACTGCTCGTCTGATGATTCTGAATCATGCGAGGGCACTCGGCTAGAATCGCCGGCTTGAAGGTCGCGACGAGTACCCGAACGCAGCAATCCGTCAACAGTTGTACGCTCGCGCTGTTCGGCTCGAGGTACTTTTGCGCTCTGAGCTCCTCTTCCCGCAGTTTCGCTTCCGCGTAACGCATGTAATTCTCCACGCCGTGGAGCGACAGCTGTTCCGGCGATTTTATCCAGTAGAAAGCTTGCGTCGCCTCTATGTACGCCGCTTCAAAGTTTTCCCGATAAATTTGCAGTTTGTCCGTTGTATTGGAGCAGAGATTCACTGCGAACATTGGTCCGATCGGCGCGTCAGGCACGCTCGTTCACCCCGTAACCCTCCGCCTCGTCTCGACGCGCTCGCGCGCTCTCCCTCTATAGCTCTCTCCGCCGGCTTACCGTACGACTCCCTCACGCCTATCACCAGTTGAGAATCAAAGGCTTCGCCGTTCCTTTCCGCCCGCACCAGTCTCATCGCCGAATCCTGGAGACGCTTTTTTATTTCGTTGAATATACTTTGGTTCCAACTATCCAACATGAGCTGCAACGGTAAGACCCGAGTTACGACGGAGCTCCCCTGAGATTTTTCGTCTCCCACCGACGGGGGGCGCTCACCTTTCTCACTATACTCTCGTCCGGTTGATTTCTCTTTTGTATGCTCGGCTTGCCCGCCAGCGAAGTTTCCAATTGGCGAAACGGCGTGGGCAGATAGTTGCATTGCGCAAAGAACTTTCTCCACTCGGTTATGTAAGCCTTGAGTAGGGCTTGCTCCTCCCGATGGGCCAAAACGCGCTACCCGCCTCCGACGCGTTAGTCTCGACGATACATTGACAAAGACAAGGACGGGGGGAGGGTACGCCGCCGACTACGACGACTCGCTTACCTGTTGAGCCTGTTTTATGAAATCCATTATGTCTTCTTTGAGGGCGTCTCTTAATTTCTGCGGCCCCTTCTCGTCCCACAGGCACACCAGATGAACCGAATAGAACAGATCCTGCCATTCTCCCTGCGTAACCGCTTCTTGTTTCAACAGTTTCAATATTATAGGGCGCATACAGGGCCATTTGTCTTCGAAAGGAAACTGTCCCCTGTCCTGCGAAACACAAACGACAAACGTCAAACGCGTTCCCCGTCGACGGCCGAACCGTATTCCTCGCCGAGCGTGCACAGCTCCCGCTTCGCGATCGAATCTCCTCCCGCAGCACCACCGCCGAACGACAAAAGCGGCAAACATTCGCGCGGTGCCTTATTTTTTTTCATCCTCCTCGCCTTTTCCATCCAATTGTCGAAATTGTCAAAACTCTGATATACACCTACGTCGATGATTACGCGATTGTTGGAAAAATAACGATTCGTCGATGACAAGTTGAAAATGCTTTTCCTACTACCGCGAATAAGACGTTTGGCAAAACAATTCCATCAACCAACTATTCGATGACAACTAACCTTCAACATCGCCGCCATCACACGCCACTCTTTGACATATCAATGTGTGCGTGCGCTTCCACGCGATCCTCGGCGTGGTGCTCGGGTGATGGTGTGGTGGTATTACTCCCGCTTTTGCTCCGCTGCTGCTGCTGCTGCTGCTGCTGCTGCCGCTGCCGCTGCGATGGTGGCTAGCTTGGTCCGCATTTGGGTTCAGGGGGCTCCGCGTCGTTGCGGGCAAAGTCGCCGCTGTCCAGCGAACAGCGCGGTGCACTGACGCGCGACGCCCATTCCGTCGGTAAAAATCCTTAAGTGGAGTTTTCACGAGTTTTCACTCGACAAACAAACCCAAATCGACACTGTTAAAACACAAACAAACCTAAACTGTTGAAACCCAAACAAACCGAAACGGTTAAAACCCAAACAAACAAACAAAGCGAAACAGTCAAAACTGAAACCGACGAAACCCAAACAAACCAAAACTGTTGAAGCCCGAACAAACCGAAACGGTTAAAACCTAAACACACCCAATAAACCCAAACGAACAAACCCAAACAAAGCGAACCGGTCAAAACTGAAACTGACGAAATCCAAACAAACCAAAACTGTTGAAAACCAAACAAACAAACTGAAACGGTTCAAACCCAAACAAACCGAAACGGTTAAACCGAAAACAAACAAACCGAAACAAACCGATACGGTTAAAACCAAAACGGTTAAAACCGTAACAATCAAACCGAAACGGTTAAAACCGTAGCAATCAAACCGAAACTGTCATAACCGATACAAACCGAAATTGTTGAAACCCAAACGAGCAAACCGAAGCAGTCATAACCGAAATAAACCGAAACTGTTGAAACCCAAACAAACAAACCCAAGCAAACTGTCAAAACCGTAACAAACCGAAACTGTTGAAACCCAAACAAACTAAGAATGTTGAAGCCCAAATAAACAACCCGAAACTGTTGAAACCCAAAGCCAAACAAACCGGAACTGTCAGAACCCAATAAACAAACCGAAACTGTTGAAACCCAAACCAACCCAAACAAACAAAGCGCAATAGTCGTAACCCAAACAAACAAACCCAAACAAACCAAGCCAGACAAAGCAAAAAAGTCCTAACCCAAACAAAAAAACCCAAACCAAGCCAGACAAAGTGAAACAGTCGTAACCCAAACAAACAAACCCAAATAAAGTCAAACAAACCCAAACAAACCCAAATAAAGTGAAACGAACCCAAATAAACCCAAACAAACAAACCCAGACCGAAACAAACCCAAACAAATCCAAAATTAGCGTGACGTCACGCCCTTATTCTATTGATATACGGCAGGGCTACGCCTCCGCTATAGATACACCGGCACGTTAAGCTCCTACGCTATTAGTATACTGTTACCTGATGCTCTACAGCCATATATTTAGGTATTTGGTATTAAAATGTATCTAATATTTGGTGGTTCGGTGGTTCGGGGTGCGTGCTCGTGACGATGAGTTCGCGGGTTCGAATCCCCGGTGTGGTTGTTTGGTTTTTGTTTGTTTGGGTTGGTCTATTGGGTCGGTTGGGTCTGTTTGGTCGTGTCGGTTCGTTCGTTTGGGTGTTTGGGTCTGTTTGGTCGTGTCGGTTCGTTCGTTTGGGTTCGCTGGTCTGTTTGGGTCCG
>JAPYZI010003614.1:0-17016 GCA_030523105.1 Ophioninae sp. A BG-2022a | reverse complement strand
AGCAATTTGAAGAGAAAATCATAACGAAGAGATTGAGCGCAAAGTGGAGTCCCAAACCCTAAAGGAAAAAAAGTTATCGATGATTTAGTGAAAAAATGTATTTTCCCCAAAAATCGAAAAAAAATTTCGATTTTTAATATTTTTTTTATTGATCTATTTCGATGTAATTTTATCCCCTGAGTACAAATCTACCATTAATTTTTCCCAAAACTCGAAATTTCCATGAAAAAATTGTAAAAAACTTCTAAAATCACGATTTTTATTGCTATGTGTAGTGCTTTCGACGAAAATTCGTTGATATTCGTAATCAGCTGAAAATTTTCGATTAAATAAGCCCTATAAATACTTTTAAAACAGAAAAAAAATGGTTGACTACCCCGGCCACTTTTCCGGAATCTCAAAAATCACGAAATATCAAAAGGTCGTAGGTTGAGCTTCTTATATGCTATAGAGATTAAATGGGTGTGTTTCGAGAAGGTTTTTGCCAACTTAAATGGCGTTGGATCTATATTGATATCTCGTATAGTTTTCTCGGAAAGTATTTACTACCTATATGTACGTGAGCATCGGTTGATACACGTACATAATATACGCGCGTGTTTTGGTTTCGACGAAACTACGCGCGTGTTTTGATTTCGACGAAACTACGCGCATCTTTTCTTCACGCTTCGCTCGCAACGATATAAACAAACACGCGCCCATGTTGAGCGCTCGGCAATTGTTTTGCCACGATTCTTCGCCCGAAAAGTCGTGACTTCGTGGCCCGAATTTTCATTATCGACATAACGAGGTGCCGCGTCGAAAGTTTCCAGCGCGTTCGTCATTCTCTTAAACTGAAATTCTCACATCGACCCTTCGATATCAACTACAAATCACGTACGTTATTAAAAATTGGTTAAAATATTTCACATTCTCTATATTCTCGGAACGTGTTCGATTCCCGATCGATTTATTATCGATTTATCTCCTTCGCGGCTCGAATAATCGGAGCTAATACGCTTGATGATGCTTATTAGCTCGGTCAATGACCCAGGAAACTGCACGGTTACGATCTTTTATGTGTACAATTGCGATTCTCGATTTCGCCCACGGAAAACGGGCGGGGCACCGTCGCGTAATGCACCGTTCCTCCCGAGTTCACGTTTCGTTATTGATCTCATAATCGCCGCTAGCTGCAATACGAGAGCGAGAGAGAGGTCCTTCCGATCCCTCCCCCTCCGCGTCTTACTCTCGAATTCACCCAAATTTTTCACACAATACAAAAAAATAAAAAAATATAAAAAATGCTCGCAAACGCGAATCGTGAAATATCGAGAAGCACCGAAATATTATTATTATCGGGACGATAGGAATACGGGACATCCGGTTTTGTTTTGTTTTTTTTTTTTTAATTCTATAAACGGTACTGTTATCGGTGACGTTTTCATACCCGGATGATTATGTCGTATTTTTTTTTCTCTCTGTTTTTTATATCATTATTAGTCACTGTGTTAATTGTTACGTTCCGATCTTTTCATTTCAAAACTTCCGGATACCAAATATTTTCGTTCTTTTTTTAAGGATAGTACACAGTGAAAAAGAATTGCCATTTTTTCTAGGAAATTAATAAAATTGCACGAAACGATCGTGCCGATATTGTAGGTTTGTTTAATTTTTTAAAAATTTTTATATACGAGGGCAGACCCCAACTGATATTGAAGAGTTTATTTATACGAGGGCACAGGGAAATCGAAAAATCTTTGCTCACGAAAATTATAAAAACTAACTAAACCCCAGGTGGACCAAAATAAAAAGTAGAGTTATTTCCCGATCGGTACCATCGACCCATCGGTCACCCATCCGAGTATCGGTCATCCAGTAATAATCTCTTATTCACCTTGAAACTTCGCAGTTCCATTATTCTCAGACGATAAATGAACAAGAACGTAATCGAGGATGGAAGACGAGATCGTTAACCGAATGAACGTTTACGTTGGATGTTTGGACTCCATGTTTCGTATAATGGAAAAGAGCTATAAATCTTCGTAAATATTAAAGCGACTAGGGAATCATTGAAATTGGTAATTTATTACAGACCCGGCAATAAAAGCTCACGTGAGAAGACTCCTGTCACCGGGACAAACAACGCGCGAGTGCACCGACCAATCGAGCAGACCTTCCCGTCAGCCAACCGTTGGCGAAGAAGGTGGAGGCACTGAAAACAATTCGAGAGAAGCAGCGAATTATCAGGACAAAAAGAGCGCTAACCGGAAGTCCGCCTCGCCGGAACTACCGGTTGGCTCGCCTCAGGCACCCGTCGGTGCTACCCAATATGCCACTAGGAGCAACGGTTCCTACAGCGATGCCTCAGGTTCGTCAGAGTTCGAGGCGTTGCTCCCACAGATCGACAGTTTCAAGGAGGAAGAACGCGCCCAGTGGGAACCCCTTTCCGGTGATAAATTCACTCGACAGAAAAACACGCCCAGGTACACCGCATTTTCACGTTTTTTTTAAATTAATCACGTTTTTTTTAAATTAATTACGATTAAATATGCAAAAACTCGATCTATTATTCATAATTGTTCGTTCATGTTTGGGTTTGGTTAACTCAAACTTGTTCCGTTAACCTAAACGGAAAATTATGAATTTATCGAATTATGAATATTATAATTTTTTTATAAATATTTATAATAAATATACTATATTTTTATAAATTATGAATATTATCGAATCTTTTGCATATTTACTGATTGATGTGATTGCATATTTTATTAATTTGCATATTTACCGATTAATATTTGATCCAAACAAAAGAATTGTTTTTTTTTTCAATCTTAAGAAAAAGTTAACGATTTGACGTCGCAAAGTCCGATCGAAACTTTTAAAAGATTATTCAATATCGAAATATTTTTAAAATTTCGATCGGTCTTTGTGACGTCAAATCGTTAACTTTTTTTTCAGATTGAAAAAAATTCATTTGTACATTGTAGCTGAATGTATGTATGCATTTTTAAAAGCTTTTATTTAATTCGATGTTTCATTGCGGTTTTAATATTCGTGAATTTACGAACTTGCAGTTCGCATCGATTTTTTAATCAATTTTTCAATATTTAGTTTTTCAATGATCGTAAACACTGTTCTTTTTATTATTTTGTTTCCGTCATCATTTTCAGTACTGTACGTGAAAAAAAAATCGACAAATTTGTTATAAAAAATCTTCGTTGCATTCCATCGTTCCAAACGTTCCATCTCATTGGGAATTTTACATGGGAATTAAAATGTCACTTCCTTTTTCGTAAATAAATTACTACCAGGGAATATAGTAAGAAATAATTTTTAAATTGTACATTCCATCCCTGCTATGTAAAATGGTAAAAAAAAATAATAAAATTATTTAAAAAAATAGAAAAATAAAATAGTAAAAAATCCCCCCAAAAAAAACCCGCGGCATTACAAAAACTTGGCTACTGCAATTCTCCAATAATAGCAATCCGTAGCGTAGAACGAACGTTCAGAGTCCCAAAAAAAAAATGAAGAATAAAAATGAAACTTAAAATTGCAGATTCGAAGCTTACATGATGACCGGCGACCTAATGCTGAATCTGTCGCGTACGCAGCAGAGTACAGGCCTACTACCGAAGTACCAGAAAAAGGTTGATTCCCTGAGGTACAACAATCACCATCCGAATCACCATCACATACATCACAACAGTCACAACTATCACCATCACCATCACCATCACAATTCGGTGCCGACGAGTCCGAACGAGATGTTGGGTCATAATCGAGGTTACAAGGGCGGTACGACGGGCGGTTCGAATTCGGCGAGTACATCGCCGGTCGGTATAAGCAAACGCGAGGGTATAAGCTCTCAGTGTCCAATGTCGAGTGAGAACAAGACGAACACGAGTTTCGGGTACTCGAGCGGGTTCGTTAGAACATCGAGGTCGGAGGATCACTTGCAGTTTCAGAAAGATCCATCGATGAGCGCGGTTGACATAGACATAGACGACGACGTGACCTCGAGTTTGAACACGCTTTTGGATACTAGACCGGACAGTGGTCAGGGGGTATCAAGCGAGCGAATCGTTTGGACGTACAACGCCCCGGTTAGCTCGCCTTCGGCTTCTGAGCGTACGTCTTGTTGTCAGAACGGCAGCTCTTCCCAATCGTCCAGCAGTTCGTCAACGGAAGGCACGAGCCCTCAACGATCCCTATCCCCGGCTTCACCAACCTCCGTATCATCTTCCGTAATGTCATCGAATTCGGGATCACGAAGGTTTCCATTGCCGCCATCCGTTCAATCCTTGCATCCCGAACAATCATCCAATTTGACAAGCAACGTCGTATCTACCACAACCACGACAACTACCACGATGATGATGACGATGATGTCAACCTCGGCCAATACCAATCAAGGTACAAACTACTTACCGACCAACGGTGATCTCAGCCAATCCGAGGCCATCTCCAATATGTCCAGCCCGGATTACAACGACGAGGAAACAATGGATATTCTGAGTGCTCGCGATATAATGATGGTCAGTGATCCCAGTGACAGTGATTCAACCATTTTGGCCAGTGAACCACCACAGAGGCGAATTAAGAAGAGCCACAATTACGCTAGTACACAGGAGACCAGTGAACATAGAATAGTTATTCAAGTTAAAGGACCCGACAAAGACACCAACGCCAGAAACAACACCAGCCCTAGACAAACCAGAAGACGCACCGGCAATCAAACCGTACCTACACAGGCTAACGATACTAACCAACAACCCAACACCCAACGTGTTATCAATCCCACCGTGAGTTCAGGCAACCAGCCAGAATTTTGTGGTTATCAGGTATTTAGTATTTTTATTTTTTTTTCTCTTTTTTTTTTCGTCAACCCTTCGTCAAGCGTCAGGAAACTTCACGATGCACCGGTTGATACTATGTTTATGACTACGAGAAAAGTAACGACGAAATAATAACTACGATCAATTAAATTGTGGAAAAATGTCTTGATTATTTCTGAATTACTTCAGTAAGGAGTTAACACTATTTTGAAGATTTTTCATCATTTACAAGAAATTCCGTTCTTTTCTATCTATGTTTGTCAGATTTTTAGATTAGCATTTTCTAAGATATTTATTTAAAAGATTTTAAGATTAGCATTTTTTAACCTTTAAATTCTTGAGAATTTCAAGGTTAAAAGTTTCCCAAAAGTTACTTTCGTCCATATAAAATATAAAATCAGAATCCTCGAGACTTCGGTTATTAAAATTTTCGAAATTATATTCCTTGCATAAATGAGCGAGTTATTAATTGATGGAAAGTTAAAGCCATCGAAAAATTCAATTAGCTCAAATCCCGAAAATCCCGAAGGCACGCAATCCCTTAGAATTGGAATGCCAGTTTATTTTTTTATTATTCGAACCGGATAAGAATTTCGTACGATTGACGATTCGAAAATGTTGACGGCAGGAATTGAAGGACAACGAGGACGATTACATGCACGTCGGTGGTATGTGCGACGATCAGAAGCAGAGCGGAGCGTCGCCACCCCAATCGGCCGACGAGGAGAGCGACATCGAGAGCTTGCACAGTTTCCATTACAGTCCCAAAGCCGTCGATCTACCTTCGGCTGTTAGGCTCGCCAAGAGACTCTACTCACTCGACGGTTTCAAAAAGTCCGACGTGTCCAGGCACTTGAGTAAAAAGTACATAATCCGATTTATCATAATTATTTTTTTATTCTTATAAACTCCCTGATTTTCTTTCATTACCTTGAAACTTATCACGAATCACGGGTTCCTATCAATTCTAATTTAATAACCTAACCTAATATAACCTAAATTTTATTGCGTTAAAACAGCTTTCTCAAATTTGGGTCTGTCGGTGTCAATTAAATGTTTCCATTCATCAAAACATGAATTTACGATCGCTATATTTATCCGGACAAAAAATTCTGGCGAAGTCTTAAAATTTCAATTAAAAATTTTTAATTTTGAAGTTTCAGTTTTGAAATTTCAATTTTCAAGTTTTAATTTTGAAGATACAATTTTGAATTCCAGTTTTGAAGTTTTAATTTAAAAGTGTCAATTTTGAATTTAAACATTCCAACTTTTCTACCTTTTCTCAGCTCTTAAACGCGTTACCCTGATTTCACAAAGTATTTCATGAATTTCGCATGCAACGGTAACCCATACATACGTTCCGAAGCCCGACCCAAAAGTCAAACTAGATTGAGAGTGCGCTATGAATCATTGAACAAACGGTTGATACGACTTATAGATTGTTGTTGCATAATGCAACGACGCGGATTTCGTAAGCCTTTGCGAACCAGTTTCTCCAAATGTTTTCGAATCATTCCAACAGCTGTTTGTTACCGGATATGCCATGGAGTTCGATTGCTTTGTTTTGACAAAATGAGGAACTCGTTCAATTTGTAATTCTCTTCCATAAAAAAAAATTCTTTTAAAAATTGTTCTCATAAAAACGGACAGAAATTTCCGATAGGCCTGATATAATTAATTTCAATATTTATTTTTTTCTAGAAATTATATATATAGATTATGAACTATATTATATATTTTTCGAGAAATATATTCATGTCTTTGATCGTTGTTTCCTTTTTTATTCGTAGCAACGATTTCAGCCGAGCTGTAGCTGAGGAATACCTGAGATATTTCAGCTTCGAACGGGACACGCTGGACGTGGCTCTGCGAAAGTTTCTCGCCCAGTTTTCGTTGACTGGCGAGACCCAGGAACGAGAGCGAGTTCTTGTACATTTCTCCAAGCGGTATTTAGATTGCAATCCGGGCTCTTTCAACTCTCAAGGTGCGTATGATACACCTCGAACGAAAATAAACCTCGTTTCTTCCTGTCTTCGTAAGTTGAAACGAAAAGAACGTATTCTGATTTTAAAAAAGAAAAAAAAACACTTTTCAGACGCTGTGCATACATTGACGTGCGCCATTATGCTGCTCAATACCGATCTTCACGGTCAGAACATCGGTCGAAAAATGTCGTGTTCCGAATTCATCGAAAATCTCTCGGAGCTCAACGATGGCGATAATTTTCCGAGGGAGGTCCTCAAACAGCTGTACACCGCGATCAAATCGTTTCCCCTCGAGTGGGCATTGTGAGTCATCTCATATTTTTATGGTCTCGAACAAAATCCAATTCAGCAATATCCAATTCATCAAATTCAACAATTCAACAAAATCTAATTCAAGAACTCCAACAACATGATTTATTAAATAAAAAATAAATCGAACTATGTTTCATAAACATTCTACTTGAAAAACGGAAAATCGAGTTAGAACTTTATAATTTATCGTATCATAAATTATACTATAATTGAATAAATATCGTAAATTTAATTGCTCAGCTTTCAATGTTTCCCGAAATACTGTAGTTGAATAGACTGACGTTTTGAGGTTAAACGTTGATTAAATGCTTGAAAACGATGCCCTTTGGAGCGTCTACAGTGTATGCAACAGTGTACTTCAATCATGTAACATCAAGAGGCTTCGCTGATCATTGAACATGATTGAGCAAAGGCATCAGCAAGACGGTCCTCTAATGTTATTAATTCGTGTCCCTTTGACGTATGCATTATTGCTCTCGAATTACAGGGACGAGGAGGGCGACGACACGGCGTCGCAGGTTGTACAGCAGGGTGATGGTCCGGCGTTGTCCGGCGCTGGAAATCCATTCCTCGATGTGCCAAACGTAACTGGTGCTACGGAATTCAAGAAGGGCTACGTAATGCGAAAATGCTGTTACGACGCTAACGGAAAGAAAAGTAATTTTTTCGTAAAAATCTCACTTGCAAACAACTCGCTCAGCAATTCACGTCACTGTTCGAAAAAAAAAAAATGGGACAATCCTTTCGTTTTTTTCTTTCGTCTCCTTTTTATTCACTCGTCTCGTTTCACTTTCCAGCTCCTTTCGGGAAGAGAGGATGGAAAATGTATTATTGTACATTGCGAGAACTTGTATTATATTTGCACAAAGACGAACATGGCTTCCGTAACGACAGTTTGCACAATGCTGTACGGATACATCATGCACTTGCAACCAAAGCGTCGGATTACACGAAAAAGCAGCACGTATTCAGACTCCAGACTGCTGATCAAGCAGAATATCTCTTCCAAACGAGGTAATCTTCGACAATCGAATAAACATCGCTCAGCTTCGATGACAACCCTAATAAACCCTATAAATCATCATATATATGATTCAAAAATGCATCGTCGGAATGCAACGAATTTTATTATTTAAAAAATTGTGTTCACAATTTGTATCAATCAAAATCATATCTTCTATATTTAGCATACATATGTATAGCTGAATGAGAATTCTGAAAAATCTTTATGCAACTTCGTGACAGTTCATCGAGAAGAAAATTGATCATAAAAAATAAAAACATTTTCGTTGCGTTCCAAAGTTTCGACGACCGTGAAGAGTTAGTGTTTTGAGCAAAGGAGAACTCAAAATTTGAGAACTAACGAGAACTCAAATTTGGATTTGAAAAAGCTGTGTATTCCATATAAATTATGAAATGTTGTGTTCACTTGCATTTTTTCCTGATCAACTTTCACGTCTTTCAACAAGAATCAGACGTTTCACGTTAATCCTAATCCGATGAACTTTGCTCGCTAAAACTTCAGTTCAGATTTGAACCTTTTTTTTGCCAAATATTTCGTAACAATAATATTGGAAAGGTCTAAAAGGATATTCGTACATTGTATTTTGCAGTGATTCCAAAGAGCTTCAGTCCTGGATCGACACGATAAACTTCGTTTGTGCCAGCTTTTCGTGTCAGCCTCTCGCGGGAGCGGTAGGTTCTCAACGAAAGTTTCAACGGCCTTTGCTTCCCTGCAGTCACACCAAATTGGCGCCTGTAAGCATCTCGCCTATTCAGTGCATACGGACCGGCAAGAAAAAATAAAATCAGAGCTAAATCGACGCCACGAAAGTTCCCTAGGCAGCACGCCGAGCGTTCGTTTATTAGCTACTCTTACATATGAAAAAAAAAAAAAAAACATGAAGAGTTGCACCGTACATGACGCGCGTTTGAACGTAGTGATTGAAAAAAAAAAACTGTGCTTGGTAGAACGTGAATGATGCGCGAAGCGTTTAGATGCATAGAGTTCATTGGCACACAGATTTTTCATCGAACGCAAATTTTTTAATTGAACGCTAATTCCAAGGGTGTACGACAGTCCGGGAATTTTCCCTGAGAACTCTTAACGTTCCAAAGTCGCTGTTCATTCCGATTTATTCGCAAAATTAACAATTCGTGCCGAATCTTTTTATTTGAAAATTGTCAATTACGCCAATTTTCAATTCCATCCAGTTGTTCGTGAAAAGAGAAAAAGCCCGCAATGATCGGACATCCTAAACGCGAGAGCTTTTGTCATTATTATTTCTTATTTATGATTATTGTGTCGTCTTTTTCGTTTTCCTTTTTACACGCCCGTTTTGTTGTAGCGAGAACAATTGCGGGACCACGAAGATAGGGTTAACAGACTGGAGGCGGAACTCGACGAGCACAGACGACACCCACCGGAACGAGGTGCCAAGGCTCTCACCGTTCAAAATTATAAAGAGAAAGATGCGTACCTTCACTACGAAGTAAGTTTTGCACTGCATTGGTCGATTCTTATTTTACATGCAACTTGAAAGATATATCTACATACTCGTTATTACGAATGTAGTTTTTTTACATTGCTTAATTATGGGAATATTTATATTGTAATTTATAAAGTCAGGTTACAATTTTTAATTATAACTTGATATAATTTGGATTTTTAATAATTTATAATTATTATTGGATTATAATTTTTAACGATAATTGCACATAATTTGGATTTGGAATAATTGGTAATTATAATTGATTTATAATTTATACAGTAAAAGTTCAGTTTTGGTTCGAACGCGTTTTAACGTTTCATCGTATTAATCGAAACTTCGATTTACCGATGGATTCAAAGGAGAACAGAAAGAATTTTATTGCTGAATAATGAATTGAATATTCCTGACCTGAATTGGCTTTTCCATTTCCTTCTAAAAATGAGATGATAATATTCTTGATATTTCAGTTGAAGAGGTACAAAACGTACGCTTATTTGTTGCGCTCGAGGCTCGCATTCACAGAAGTGGAGCCTTCCCTCGTGGACAGTTGCATAGGCGAGGTTGAGGAGGGCGGTAGCGGTGCGCTCTTGAACGCAGAGGTATCTCTTGTACCGCCGCCAGTACCCGACCGACCAGCCACAAATAGGTATAGTTACAGGGCTGCCATTTACAACCGTAATCTACTGAATGATCAAGAATACAGCGGTGACATTGGTTGACGTGTAATCGGTGTCTTTTCAGCATGTGTGGTCTAGTCTGACCTCTGCATACGTAGGCAGAAGCATCAGCTAGAATGTCAAGATTTTATTGATCGTCGGTATCTAAGTAAAACTTTAAACGAAACAAAAAAAAAAAAAGAATACGAAGATCGCTAATTAGTACATAAAGAGGAATAAAAAGGCAAAAGTCATTTTTGAGCACGAGCTTTTTTTTTATCCAATAGCAGCTTCATACTCGATGCACCTCGATCACTTGATATTTGAACTTTAAATTATTTTCTTACCTGGTCAAAACTTTGCTTCACTATGATCGATTTTTGTCTCGTAGCTTCCAATTGTGTTCTTCCTTTTCGCCAAGATTTACAACTTTATTTTTGCCCTCCGATCTTCTCAAAGACGATCGAGAGAATTCCTTCTTCTCCACGTTTGGTCTTCCTCGGCGATCGATGAGCGACGAAACTAAAGCTACTGTTGCATTCGCCTGCATATTCAGATTCCTAGTCCATTCGTGACCGAAAATATAAAATAAAAGATAATGGGAATTGGTGATTGGGATCGGGACTAATATCATTGATGTAAATTGAAGAAAAAAAAACATCAGAACAAACAAAAAAGTACTACGAAATATCAATACTCAAACTGGATTTCGAGGTTGTAGAAACAAGAAGCAATTTAGCTCGGTCTTTATCCGTGCCTTGTGAAAAGACAAGACCAGTTGAGTATGAAAAGAAACACGAATAATATTCACATACACGTATATACATATATCGATGATGCAACGTTGAATCTCTGTTGATAAGTAAAGAAATCACGAGTCCTTTACGCGTACACTAGCTGATAATAATGATAATCAGCTCCGGCGATACAATTAATTTTATTTTATTTGATATATGACGTGGTGCTGGTCTTTTTACAAGTATTATGGATACACGGTCAAACACATACATATATACATATATATATATATGGGTGTGTATCTTTATTACGTATACTTTAAAACCTTAACTTTTGGCTCATGCTTTTTGCGTTAATCATTCATCAGTAATTCGAAACGCAACTAACTCTCTCGTATTTCATTGGTACAAGGTATACAAACAAACAAAAACAAACCCAAACAAACAAAAATAATTTAAAAAAACGCCCATCGCCATCATTTCATCGCTGCTCCTAACTGTACACACGATAGCTAGGATTACGACTCGGATCCATAGTATTGTCGTGTTCGATTGTGTTGTAATATGTTTTTTTTTTTTGCTTAATGCTCAGTATGGAAATTGACTAACCGTTTCATTATTTTTCCCCTCAATTTCACTCGATGTTGGGCCACTGTAGGATCAAGTTGTTCGACCCGTTAGAATTATGACAGCTGTCAATTAGTATACGATATCGATTCTGTAACCAGACCCGAGAAAACGGCATAGCTGCGTTTTCTTCTTTTTTTTTTATCGTTTACGAAAAGCGTCGAAAGTGCGATTAGCGAATTTACAAATTTGCGTCTGCGAGCAGGAACGAAGACAATTTATCTTTTTGTTTTCCTTCGTGCTCATTGTAAAACGAGGAAAAGCGTCCGGTCTTCGTTTCTAACTCGTACCACCAACAAACGACCCGCGCTTCGATTTTTTTCCTCGCTGACTGATGTTCGAAGTATTTTAAGCATTTAACGATTCAGCAACGAAGACGAACATCCGCGAGGACGGACAAAAGTCGTGATAAGCGTTTCATCCAATTGCCAAAGAATCGAAGCTTCCTCCCTCTTTTATCGCTAGCTGTGAATAATGGCATAGTTTTTCCTTTTTTTTCTCTAGTTTATAAAGCGTTACGCGTAATTCCCATCGTTTGAAACGCCCCGAAAAATATTGTCGAAGAAAACTATTTTTTCGCAAAAATTCGAAACGATTAACGTACAATTGCGTTTTACCGAAATTATATTTTTTCTAAGCCGTCGTATCAACAGCGTACTTTTCCATTGTTCACAATGGCATTTCTCGTTATCGTTATTATTATTATTATTATCATTATCATTATCATTATTCATCTGCGTCCTAAATAATGCGATTTTAAGATATCACAGATCTTCCTTTGTAATTATTATTTGACTTCCGTTCCAATTCTATTTGAACTCTGCGTAATTTATTGTTTCGAGATTTGAAAAGAAAAAAAAAACGAGAGAACAGAGAGCACGTATTTTTCGTCAAGTTTAGTAACGTTAATTAGTCGTAACGGATATTCCGAAAGATTTTCGCTTAGGAACTCGAGCGTTGATTTACTAGTTGAGCAGTGTTCTACAGTAGAATAGAACGAAGAATATTCAAACTGAGAGATCTAGACAGTCGATTATAGCGTTTTATAATAATCGTTTATGAACTTTGTTACAGTATTACTTAGCTCTAGTAATATATATGTGTATATACATATATTTATATGTATATATATATACACACATTATGCGGCTGCATTTTTATTGATATGCTCTTCGACTAAATTCACAATTGCAACGAGTGTAATAATGCGTCCGTTTCAACGATAAAACGTTCGATCGACATTGGCTGATAAGGATGTCGAAAGCGTTGCGTCAGTCGAACGTGTGGAAAGATTGATAAGATCCTACACTTACGATAAGTACATTAGCCATTAATTTAGTTTTCGCTTCGGAGTTAAAAATAACGAAAGAAACAAAAACTTAATGAGAGAAAAAAATACGAATCAAAAGTTTTTCAGCTTTGAGGTTTGATTCTGTTGAATATTGTTAATTGCGCGTTGTCCCGATATCGATCATTCCAAACGATTAATTAGGATCAGGGAATCGCTGTTAAATTTTCGTTTTTTTTATTTTCTTAGGATACTTATATCGCGTATGAATTAAATACGAACGGTTGACTAGTCCAAATAGTGTCTTAGACGTTCCTGTCGTAACCGCAACAATTTTTTTACGCGATTAATCATTTTTTCGTACTCTTCCGTTTTCCGTACTTTTAATTGTAGCTGTGTTACGAATCCCGTCTCCCAACTTTTATTACTAACGTTTGTATACATTCGACCGAAAAATGTCTCACTACAATGCGAAGTAAATTAGCATAGTGTATAGAAGTAATATCCCTGTGTATATAAAGAAAAGAAAGGAAAGAAAAAAGAAATTGAAAAACTG
Source organism: Ophioninae sp. A BG-2022a (assembly GCA_030523105.1). Classification (NCBI taxonomy): domain Eukaryota; kingdom Metazoa; phylum Arthropoda; class Insecta; order Hymenoptera; family Ichneumonidae; species Ophioninae sp. A BG-2022a. The sequence goes on along the minus strand of JAPYZI010003614.1, from coordinate 3,543 downwards.
TAATATATGTGGATAATATTAATGATAATAAATCGTCACGACGCTAATGGCAATAAAATGAGGAATAATAAAGAACGAATGAAAAAATGTCTTCGAAGTTTTCGCAGTTTGCGAATAAGTCACGTGAGACCCCGCGTTGCGTTGGAGATTAAATACTGTGTTTGAGTATGTACCGAGGTCCCGCAAAATTGTCAAGTATCACTTGGTTACTTGTTCGCTGTCTTTCTCACTTCTCTTGCACTATCCTACTTCGTGCACTTTTTCTCTTACACTCGCATGAGCATGACGGTGAATATGTTGAGTTCTCCAGGCGACTAACACATCACGCGCACTTCTTGTATTCGGGAAACGCCTGTAGTCACGCTGACGAAGCTGAAGTGCATCGATGACGAAGAAACGTGCAAACGGAACGAGACCTTCATTGTCAAGATTACCGTCAACTATGTATTTTTTGTTCGCCATCCTCAAAAGATTGGAAATATCCGAGTAGTTTGTTGCTTTTAGTGAAAACACTGTTTCGAATCCTGATACGTAGATATTGCGAAACGAATGCTGATCGAAGGGAAAGCAGTAGTTTTTATGCATTTTGATTGTGACGTCAGCATGAATCGTTTTCCACTCGTAAAATCACCCACGAGGAATCATAAACCACGATTGTACCGACGTCCGGCATACCACGTGCATTTTTGACAACCACCTTATGTTTTTTCAATGAAATTCAAACTCCTGTTTCACTGTCTGGACTTGCAGGCAGATTTTCGGCCACGTCTGTCGTCGAAACAGCGAAACGATTGCATTTCGTAATTTCTCTTTCTCGTCAAATAACTGTTCGCTCTGAAAGATCGATCGATCGTTGAATATTGAAAATTAATAATCGGTTTGGAATTCCGAACGATGGGAAATGAAACGGATCGAAACGAGCAGTTGAAAAGCACCAATGTTTGTTCGCTATCGTGAGCATAGAGTTTGGACGAAAGATCGTACTCTGGTTGACCCTTGGTCGGACGGTCGGTTCCTTTTTGCATATCCGATTGCGTGGTAAAAATAATAGAGAATGTTGATTCTGTTGCATGCCACAGGGACGAGATGGACACATCTTGAACGCCGGTCAGTATTGAGCTGCCGATTTTACCCCGTGCGTGCTGTACTTAGAACTGCCCGCAGGAGCCGAGCAGCAAATCGACGATGTATTCCTTCGTTGTTAAAGAGGTCTTACGGCTAATGAATTATTAATTACGAGGAAGAATGAAAGTTTGCGGAGCGTTACGAGGTATCGCGATGTCTCGTTACGACAACAAGATATTACTTAACGCGAAAACTCGTTCGAGCGAAAATCAGAGAGAAAAGGAATAATATAAAAAAGATATCAGATTTGACGAGAGGGGTCTCTGTGAGATTTTTAGTTTGCGAAAAATCGAATCTCCCCGAGCGAGACTGCCAATAATCGATGAACAACGCGAGACACACACATACACACACACACACACACGCTCTATTGACACTACGTTGATAATATAAGTATAGAGTGGCCGAAAAGTCTTACGTTCTGTATTCGACTAAATACAGTTAATTAGAATATATCGTTGGCTAATTATGGGCCTAGCGAAGTTCACGGAACTACGTGGAAATACAAGTATTCAGCCTATCAATACATTGCGTATCCGGAATTTGTGTCTAATTCCTCGACGACCTAACGAATAATGATTTTTCCTATGAGAACCGAGGCTCGAACTCGATTTAGTACTTACTATACTTACATTAGCGCAATCGTATCTTCCTGATAAGTTTCGTCACGAAGTTTTTCTTTTCTTTTGTACAGAAAGCGGAGATTCCTTTCTCGATGTATTTGAAAAATGTATAGCGTAGAAGTGCCAAAGACTTGCATTTAAATGTATCATTACGTACTAGTGTACCAATCGTATAAAAATTCAGTAATCGTATACGTTTTTTTCGCTCTCTATATATTGTTGGGAAGATCCGTTGCGTCGTTGATACATGCGTCGAACATGTTTTGGGATATTATTGATATCCGTCACTTATTTAATATACGTTTATGGCAATGCGTATACGGGAGATCTGGAGGACAGAGCTATTATCGGCAGAGTTGTGGACAAGTTGTATATCCCATTGTTTCTTCTGATTAAGTATATTTTCGTGGGATACTTCAGGCTCGCATAATTTAGAGATTTTATTCGTTGTATATACGATCCTCGCGATAACGAGATTTCTAGGCGTACATAGATATATAGATATATATTGAAATTGAACGGCTCGGTGTAATCGAGAATAATAACGGGAGAAGTCTCCAAGAGCGATAAACGTTTATTGATTATTCTACATCGAGTTATATCCTTTGTAAATATTCATCTTATATTTAATGAAGAAAACAATAAAAACTTCGACATGACTGAAAATACCTTCTTTTATTGTAACTTTCTGGCATGCTACCTCAACCAACTCATATGAATTTATGAAAACGCACAACAACCTGAAGCTCGGGTAAAACCTGAATTATACGTTCATATTGATCCATGGACCAGTGCAGCCAGATCGCGTATAAAATTTACCCCCTCTCTAGGATGTGATATCTCCAAATGAGCCAATCATCCATGCGGCCGCGAATGGTAACTCGGAAATAGTGCACCTTTAAGATAGATGATAAGATGGTCCCGTTGGTAGCGTTCAGGCATACGGTTCGTGAGGGTCCGGGATCGCTTCCCGGCTCCGCCACTTTTTTTTTCAATTTTTTTTTTGTATGGGGCGAATTATTTATTTGTGAAACACTGCGTGAATGATCAGTGCTTATATTCATATTATTATAATATTAGTTATCGGACTTTCATCGATCGATAAAGCATTATTCCCAATTGGGAGCCAATCATCCATCCGGCCGCGCTGTCTAACTACAAGCTAGTACAATTTAATTATAAGTGATGAAGTAGTCCCGTTGGTAGGGTATACAACCACGGCTCGTGAGGGTGTGGGATCGCTTGCCGAGACTGGTACTTTTTTATTTTTAATGAATTTTTTTTTTTTGGATAGGGCGAATTTTTTCTTAGTGAAAAACGACGGCAATGGTAAGTACTTATATTCGTATTATTATTATATGAATTATCATACTTTCATCAAGTAATAAAGCATTATCCTCAAAAGTAAGCCAATCATCCATCCGGACACAAACCATAACTACGTAGTAGTGCATCAATATTACAATAGATGAAATGGACCGGTTGGTAGCGTCCATGTCTACGGTTCGAGAGAACCTGGGATCGCTTCCCGAGTGCGGTACTTCTTTTTTTGATTATTTTTTTTTGTATGGGGCGAATTGTTTATTCGTGAAACACTACGTCAATGGTGAGTGCTTATATTCGTTTAATTATTATATGAATTATTGTACTTTCATCAAGCGATAAACTATTATCTCCAAAAGTAAGCCAATCATCTATCTGGCCACAAACCATAAGTACTTAGTAGTGCATCAATATTACAATTGATGAAATGGGCCGGTTGGTAGCGTCTACGGTTCGAGAGGACCTGGGATCG